>JAXQQM020074986.1:0-122737 GCA_034641835.2 Pinus albicaulis | reverse complement strand
AAAAAATAAATGACAAAACCTAAATCAAAGGTATTTATATACTGATTTTAATGAACAACCTCTCCTGCTGTCAATAAATTAGGATCGCTCTTCTGCCATCAAATGAATAAGTGCCTATGCACAATCCTATTTAAATATATAAATAAAGGTGAAAGAAGAGAAAGGATTCCTACATAGAGAGGTGAAGCAACCAACTTCGTCGGGGTATTGTCTAGGCTCGCTGGAAGAGGAGCAATGTTTGTGTTCCTATAGTGAATCCATCGGGGTACTTTCCAGGCATGTTGGCAACAGAGAAACACCAAAGATGAAAAATTATACTCTAAAAATCTAAATATTGTGAGCTACACTACCCTTTTCGATTCAAAACATTGTGATATTTTTGAATCTCATGCTTGTATTCAACCGAGAAGGCACAAAGGGGACCATGTTTATTCACGGGGTAAGTGGGGAGGCCAAAGTAATATGCACATGATGTATCAATACTCCTTGAAGAACTGCAACCCTGCACAGAAGAGTTAACTGAGACAGAGAAGTTGGAATTATACCGGTGTGTCGCCAAGTGTTTTCACTACCACAACACCCTCTAAAAAAATATCCTACACTCAATTGCGGATCTTACCTTGGTATTTTATATTTTCATCACAAACGTTGAGATCCATGCCGTGTGTTTTCTCTAAGTGTTTTGGTCCCTTTTGCGAGAAAGGAAAAATGTCGTATTTGCACATGTTAAGTGTTGCACGATGTGTATAAGATTGTTTTGGTGGTTTCAAGGGGTTATCCTAAATATTTATCATTGAAAAGTGTATCTTTGGTGTCGCACTTGTCGTAAGTCGTTGCAGAGTTGTCACACTGAGGGAAATGTATTGTTTGTGTGTCCTAGATGATCTATGTTTTTGTGTCTTCAAGTACTTTTCTAAGTGTGTGATCACAATCAAGTAATATCAATGTTCACATCAGCTCATTGATCCCACACTTAGCCAAATTCTAGAAATTTCACAGCAACTTAGCCTCATCCAACCCTCCTAAACTATGAATTGCGTAGTTCCATCCCTCAAGCTACAACCCTTCCCCTTGACACTGCGCAATGTTAATTTACCACCTCCCAGTACTATGCACTACACATTCCAGTTATCAAGCATGAACCTTGGCCTCAAAAATTGCGCAATTCATCCCTCTAGCCTAGCCCCAACTGCACATTTTGCGGTATCTGAGATCAATCCCAACCCTTGAGCTCTTGAACTATGAATTTTTGCAATCACCAGGACTACTCTACCTTCCAAAACTATACATTTGAAGGAAACAGTGAAAAAACCCTTAGCCCGACTCACTGAACTCCAAAATTATGTAATCTTCCTACTCATTCAAGCTTGAATTGTACATGGCGTAGTATCAAGGCGAAAAATTAACCCATGATTGCTTTATTTGTGCAATTGTTTAATATCTGAGTCTCTCCCTTATCCTTCTACCCAGTTCTAGCTCAGTCAGTGGATCAACATCCAACTTCTTAAACTAGGGGTTTATCAGAGTGATGTTGTCTCATCATGAGTAAATTTCATATATAGGTACCCTATCGTACCATGAAAGGATGATGAAGAAGGAGATGAAGAAGGGAAAAATGTTGGAAGACATATTTGTAGCTGATTATGCAAGCTAATCAATCGATAGAAAGAAAAGGGACACCAGTTTGAAACCACAATTCAATACTTGATATCAATGAAGACTCCTTACCTCTAAGCCATATGGAGGTAGATAGAAGAGAATTATCAATAAGACATATAGCAAGGAGCAATAAAAGTGGCTTGACATTTTCATATCATCAATCAGTCCATGTGACCAATGTCATGTCATGTCATGTCATGAATCATCATATGCCACATCATTATTGTGCATTATGCAATTCCTTATTCGAAAATGTATTGTAAAATTCAAGTCCAAAGGACATGTACAAAATATGAAGAGTCATGGGAAGTCAAACAATCATGAGCATAGTCAAAGAATCACAAGGAAGGTGAAGCATCAACTCCCCATTGGTTATATATACACCCTCATTGTATAAGCAAGGGAATTTTCACCTTGTCTCCTCTCGCAAGAAATTAGAGAGACAAGTTGGTTCTTTGGGGAGAAAGGAGTGGCTCTAACGCTTCGCTATTGGAGCTAGTGGTGTTCATTGTATACATGTATCTTGGGAATTTTACTTAATGTCATAAGCCTCATGGCCATCACGTTCGTCATGTATTGATTATGAATATTTGTAAGAATATTCTGTGAATATTTATAATTCATGTTTTATTTCATATGTGCTAAAGTAGTTGACCTATTTCATTTATTTGAGTGCTTATCATATTGAGAATTTGTTGTAATGGTTTCTATAGCTGTCGCATTTTTGTGGACTATTTCATTGGATGCCACACATACCTTTTCTGTTTGTGTTGGTTTCATTGCCATCACATCTTTGTGGAATATTTCGTTTGATGTTAAACAAATCCTTCTTTTTGCGTATTTCTCTACTAGGGTGGTATTATTTCTTTTTTGTTAGTAAATTAGGCTATTCTATTAATTCGAAAAGAGAAACATTACATATGCTACACGTTGGGTTGGTAAGCTGCACTTAACCAATCCCAACCTTAGTTGCATGATTTCGAGGCTGCCTTCATGGAGGAAACCAACTCGGGAAATGCTTGAAACAAAAAAGTACAAAAAGCGCAGTAGCGCTGGTGTATCCAAAAATTAAAAAATAAGCAGGATCATAAGTATAAATTGAGATGCCATGGTGATAGCATGTGTGAAAAAAAACAAGGAAGAATTGAGCTGCTTCGTAGTCCTTAGTCTTCAGCTTTGTCATTATTGTTTGGCTCTTCTTCCACTATAGGGTAGGCATATGCCCGTGCAACCGCTTCCTCCATTCCAGTGGGTGGACGCAAAGGTTTTGGGATTGGTGCACAGAGGATGGGACCCTTCAGGTATTATTTGTCATGGATGCATGTATAATTACCTTCAGAATCCATAATCCAGACATCTGTGTCATCACCCTCGTCCTCCTGAGCTGGCAGAGGTTCGGCCTTGCGAGGCGGGAGGTACGCCTGATGCACAATGGTATACTTCCATGGCCCACATCTACCTCTCTGCGAGGCTTGCATAGGGGGCTCCTCCTCCTGATCTGAATCATGGATTTATATAGCGTAATTGCCTGAGAAGGAAACTTCAATAGACTCCACCCGATTGTCCATCCCTTAGATGTAACGACTGGGTAGTGCCCCTCTCTGCCCTCCACGGATGGTTCTTTGGCACAACCTATGAGCCATGGCTTGTTGAAGCTAAGGATAGATAGTGATGGAAGGATGCACGGCTAGGGGAGATGAACGGAGTAAGGGAAATGATGAGTGGCAAAGCATAAATATAGGGTACGCACAGTCTAATGAGATTGGGGGGACAGATGGAGCTAGGATAAGAAGCGTAGGCTGGATAAATTGTGGCCCAGATAATTCTGTGCAGCGTGGCTCTAGGAAGAGGGCTACGTAGCGGGTTGGTGATGTAGAAGGGAAGGGACAAAATCAATAATAAAAACTGCAGGAAATGAATGTGTGTCTCTTTGTGTTGTGGGGCTTTCCTTTTAAAAGTTCTGTGACACATGCTTAGGGGTAGGTCATGATTGAGCCTTGCATGCAGCTGCATGCCATAGCCATTATCATGTGCGGGCTCGAGTGAAGAGTTAGTTTTGATTGGCATATCCATCCAAGTAATAATTTAGGATGATATTTGCAGAGAGGTACCCTAGAGGGGGTGACGTTGTCCAAGAGTTTCTTCATCATGCCTTAACTTAGTCATCTCGTGCGGATGGTTACTGGTATGAGGATCCGCATCGGGTGAGGACTTGTGCCGCATATCTTCATCCTCATGGGCGTGGGAGAGATGATTGTCATTCGTACTCCTGCTATCACCCACATCTGAGGATAGAAGATCCTTTTGAATGAGAGTATGGAATTCTTGTCTTAAAGAATCATCCTCTACCTGGGTAAGATTGGAGTGATACAACTCTCTGTGGATTTCCACCCCCTTAGTCGCAAGGAGATCCGCAACTCGGTTTTATTTCCTACGCACATGACAAAAAGTAATAGCTCTGTGATTGTGTATTAGCTGTTCCAGAATCTTGAGCCTATGGGCTAGCCTCCAACTGGTTTAGACCTTTATGGATTTCGTACCTTGGAGAATTCTTATGGCTACCATAGTGATGATTTGCGAGTTTCCCTCCATTTCTAGGGGGAAATAGTGAAACTAAATTTCTATGTGAATACCCTGGATGATCCCATCCAACTCCGCAGAATTGTTGTTCTCCCACCCCATATTACTGTAGTAAATCTGGAGTGGTCTGCCTTGATAGTTCCCGATAATACCACTGAATCTTGCATTTCTGGGTTTACATTTGGATGCACCATCGAAGTTACATTTGAAGAAGCCAGTTGGGGGGCGGGGGGGGGGGGGCTTCCATTTTTCAGGGGCAGGGATTCTACCAATTCTTATGGGGTTGATGTCCTGGGGGGTTTTTATGCTCATGTGCCAGTTATTCCATATATGATGCTCCGCAGTAGAGGTGGGGAGGTCCTCCTAGCTCCATGCGTCTAGGGCCATTGTTTTAGTGAGTTTTTCGTGTATCCTTGCCCAAAGTTGCTATGAGGTGGAAGCTTTGTCTTTAAAGCTTCGGTTGTTCCTTTCCTTCCATATGTTCCAGATAAGAATGCCCAGAATTATTTGCTAGAGTCTATTTAGGAGGTTGCTAGAGTAAGGGTTGTCCGTCCAACTGTTGATGGTTTTGATGATGCTGGCCCTTTCTTTGTTGGAATGTCATCATAGGACTGCGATTCTGTCCCACAAGTCATTAGAAGTAGGGCATTGGTCCAACAGGTTGTCGATGGTTTCCAAGTTTTCCTAGCATAAAGGGCATTTGGAGGGTCCTACAAACCCTCTCTTCAAAAGATTATCCCATGTGAGGATGCGTCGTTTGCTGAGAAGCCATCGAAAGGTGGCTACTTTAGGCCAGAGATTGGCTGACCAAATATTTTTCCAGATAAGATTTGTTGGATCTGGATTTTTTTGATGAAGGAGATTATAAGCTTCCTTGGTGGATTATTTTCCACTTCGCATGTGACTCCAACATAGGATGTTAGGTCCTAGTTGTGCCCTAATTTTTATTTTAGTGCTTAATTCCTCCCAAATATCTGTGTGACTCTCATTATTCTAATCCTCTTGCCATATTTTTGTGTCTAACCAGTTCCTGTATCCTTGGGTTGTTTCATCGGTCCAAAAATCCTATACACTCTACCTTTGCTTGGCTTGTAAAGTTGCACTCCATGCTGGTCTAGGGAAGATGGAAGATAGTTTTGGAAATTGCTGCCAGGAGTCCTCCCAAATCTGGCTTGTGTGCTGCTGCATTGATCCCAGAAGTTGTGGCTCTGTATCATCTACTTTTGGCTACTTGCAGCTTTCCAGATTTGGAATCCTCCCGGCTCAATGTTGAATCTGATGAGGTCCTCCTTGGACCATGAACATGCATACTTGGCGGCCCACAGGTTAGCCCATGGAGTGTGGGTGTTGGAGACCCCCTTCCACCAGATACTAAGCTCCAATGATGATTGATCCGGATTTTATGCAGGAACGCAATAGAATACAGATATAACCATAAGCACAGAGATGCAGTGGAAATAATGCTTCATTTTATTAATAAACGAATGACTGAAATAAGCTTACAAACATAATGGAAACAAGCTAGGGCGCTGGTAGTGTATCTCTGAGAAGAGATGTGGCGTACGCAGGCCTCTGAACTGTGTTACATTGAGGCTCACAGGCTTATTACAGAAATAATAGAAATAGATGAGCTAGGGTACTGGCAGCGTATCCCTGAGAAGAGATGTGGCGGCCACTAGCCCCTGAACTGTGTTACAATGCAGACATGATATAGATGTGGCGAGCTAGGGCATTGGTCGCGCTTATCTCTGAGAAGAGATGTGTTGGCTCCCAGCCCCCTAAACTGTGTTACAATGAGGCTTGAGGGCCTATTTATTGTTGAGAAACAATGTATAATCTGAAACGTCCAAAAACCTAACCGTAAGAGATGAAGCGCCAAAACTGTGGGCCCCGTTTGGGTAAATTGGTGGTTCAAATTCCTGGGGACGTAACTTTGGCATCCGATCTCCGTTTGACGCGCTCAATAGCTCGTTAGAAATATCTGTCCGAGGAGTACAACTTTTGAACGAGCAACATCGGTCCATGGACCCATGTTGCTCTCCGTTTTCCCAAAAAACGTCGTTTAGGGCCTCAAAACGGCTCTGGAAGTTTAAGACCCGAAAAACTGCTAAAAATAGTAAGTTGTGCCGAAACTTACAAACTGAAATAACTGATGGTGGGGGTTCCAATGGACTCGATGGGTGGCCACCAATATCCACCTGGATTATTAATGCCCCAAAATGGCTTTGGGTGTGCAGGACCCAAAAACCTGCTATAAATAGTAAGCTGTGCTGAAGCTGAAAAACCGAAAGAATTGATGCTGCGGGTCCAAATGGAATAGGTGGGAGGCCACCAATATCCACCTGGATCAATGATGTTGCTTTGCTCAGGGTCGCATAGCCCTAGCCCCCCATTAATTTTTGGTGTATATACTTCCTTCTAGTTGACTCAAGCCCATTTTTTTTCTCTTTGGTGCCACCCCATAGGAAATATCTTTGCAATTTTTGCATGTCATAGAGGATCCATTTGGGGGCTACCAGGGTAGAGAAGAGGTAAATGGGGAGAGGCTACAGGACTGCTTTGATGAGAACCAAGTGCCTGCTATATTAAGAGTGCAATGGGTCCAGTTGGATAATCTTGTTTCCATTTTTTCCAGCAGAGCTCTCCAGGAGTGATTAATGAAAATTTCAGCGAGTGGGGCTCCAACGTATTTGGAGGGTAAGGAAGCAATGGAGAAGCATATTTTCCTCCTGTATTTTACAGATTTCACTATATGAATGTGGATTTTCTACAAGCACCTAAAGATAGAATTATTTGCCTATCATCTATCTTTAGAAGTCTCACTGCCTCCATCATCCTAAACTTCACTGTTTCATTAAAATCTTTCCTACCTTTGCCTTCTCAAAAGTTCCCCTGCTGCGAAGAAAAATCCTTTTCCAGGCCTGTTTGTCTCATTTCATCACCTCCCTTACATCCTGATTTACTCCTATTTTCCCTTCTAATAGTCATTTTCCCCCCTTAAAAACCCCTTTTCCCTTCTCTAAAAAACCCTCAAGAATTCCCCCTCATGCATCAGTTTCTCTTAAAACCCTTAAACAATGAAAAACCCCCTCATACATTGTTTACATCTGGCCTTTTTAGCCTATCGGAATTCTAAAAATTCTTATAAAAACTTTGTTTTTATAATAAAACCCACTTTGTGAAATATAGGCCTTAAGCCCTTGTTTTCTTAAGCCCTAGACCCCTCGCTCATACAACCTTGACCCCGACCCTCCGCTATTCTCCTAAGCCCTTTTTTCTTCCCGACCCCTGGTCCCCTCTACCCCCACAGAACCATTCCCTTCACCTGTTCTTAAGCCTCTTCCCTCATACAAACTATGCCTCCGCCCCTTCATTACTTTATCTCCCTTCACCCTTCCCCAAACCATCATCGCCGTTGATCAACCCTGATCCAACGGTCATCCCTTCACCATCCTTCATCCCGCATACAAACCCAAGTCTGTGCTACCTAACAAAATTGCCCACGTCACCACCTCGGCCCCACGTTCCATTCAAGTCTCCATTTCCCATTTACCTAGCGCCACCTGTCCACCAGATCCCCTTTTCCAAACTTGCATCCCGCTCCAAGATGTTTTCCGCACTGTAGATCTCATCACCCGAGATCTAACGGTCCAAAGCCATATCACGCAGGATTTTACACCAGGGTTTAATGGCCCCATCCATGAAAAATCGGCAGTTTCGCTTAGGACACGCAGCAGTCACTGAGTGATATCGTGCAGCTCCGGGCCAAAACTGTTTACTGCCTATAGCCCGCGCGATAAACTGCCACAGTTTCGCAAAACCGCCTTCCTCCTCCGCATGCCAAAATTCAATGTTTTGCGACACCATTCAAGCTTCTCTGTGTTCCCCCTCCAGAACCTTCCCTTTGCATTCCCTCCTCCTCTGCAGATCACCCCCAAACCCTCAGAAACCCAAAAAAATTCAGTTTACCCCTCGCACAGGTTTTGAGTTAATGTTGTTTGACGTTTTTGCAGGCTTAATGGCGGCAGATGCCCAGAGAGGCAGTCCAATGATAAAATAACCTCTGGATGACGATCCAAGAGGCTAGTGAAGATAAAAATACCGAGGATCTACACAAAAGAATTAACCCATCGATGTATCATGATCATCGATGGGTTATAAACCCTTATGCCATGAAGAAACCCTGCCTACACACAAAGAACAGATACAACCAAAAAAGAAAAGAAGGAAATAAAGGATGGAAAGAATAAAGGGCTAAATTACATATCAAAGAATAAACAGAAGATTAGCCCTTTAACAAATAGTGATTAAAGATAAAAGGTCAAAAGGTTTAAAGATAAAGGATAGTTGAAAAAAATGGTCATAAAGCAGAAACAGAGATAAAAGTAGTAAGACATAATATTAAAGCCAAAATAAGGTTAAAGGCCTAATACAGAAGTTTGATGAATAAAAAAAAGGCAGATTACCCAAAGACAACTTCAGATAACTCAAACAAAGTAGCAATTACTCCTCCAAAGACAAATTTGCCACCTACAACATTATTTCTTTCAATAAAGGCATCAGATAGTTATTGCACAGTCAGAGATATTTTGAAGCAGCTCAGCAGTTATTACAAAGCCTTGAAAGTCAAATATTTCATCCAAATTAACTCAGAAGTTAAGACAGAAGTTATTATTTCAGAGTAACTCTTTCAGATATTTTTTCCTTAGGCCTTGCATGGTCTCAAAGGTCAAAAAATCATTAACTCTATAATAAATAACATTTAAACACCCTATTTAAGCAACACCTCCTCATTTTGCATATAAATATTGCATATGAGCCTCATTTTAAATGTTGGTTACTTGATGGTTATTGGATTGATTTCTGCTGTTAAGCTAGTTGGGGAATACTAGATTGAAATGAAGAAAGCTATGAGTTACAGAGAGCTATTTTACATGGAGTGATGTAACTGGTTTGATCATCAATAATACAAGCATGTTCACAGGATCCTTGAGCTGTGTCAATGGTGAAGTTTTCCTAAATTGTTATTGTTTCTCCTTATGTTTTCCAATATGTCCATTTTCTCTGATAAAGGAACATAAGTTTTAGATTAGGATTTGTTGTTTCAGCACCCTATTTCTGTCTTTATTTCTTTATGTTCATGTTTTCTTCTGCAAGATCTAATTGGAATATTCTTAATTGCCTTCTAGTTACATCTGGCTTGTTGTCTTGGAAATGATTCAATAGAGTGAAACCAAGGAAATTATGGTGAGCCCAGGTTCCTTTTGAGTAGGACTTTAGATATTTTTTTTAAGATCTTTCTCTAAAGTATGCTTATTAAAGTCTAAAATAGAGAGGTTTATGGTTTTCCCTGCCCTCTGATCTGCCTTGAAATGTTTCTTTAAAGAATATTTGAGAGTTGTCAAAAGCAGATTAGATTATTTTTGTTTGATCTTAGACCACTCTTACTGTTATCTTATATGTTTTCTTTATCTGAAGTAGTCTTTGGATGACTGGATTGTTGTCCGAAAGGTTGCTTGTTAAAGGTTTGCCCAAAGATATTTATGGTTTGCCCTGTCCTTTGGCTTGCTCCAAACAGTTACCTTAAAGGGCTTTTCTTGTCTAAGTAGAGCTAGAATATTCTTAACTGAATATAGCTTTGCTGCCTTCAGAACTTATTATTGTTTCATATCACAACCTAATCTAAATAATCCACTTGATATAGTTAGCTTACCCTATGAATGCCCTTACAGAGTTGATGAACAATTAAATCCTTTTATGACTCCATAGCCCAATGGATTGATGTTTCCTCACAGTCTATTTGCTTAGCTGAAACATTCCCTCAACCAGTCACACCATTGATCCTTCAATCTATCAATTAATCCAACCAAAACAAAAATAAGTCCTTAGAACTTCATAACTAGCCTCAAATCATAAACAAAGAACATAAATATATATTATTTGAAAACACATTTATAGAGAGATCCCTCTCTGAATCCAGGAAGGCTATGTCCTAGGATTCCAAATTGGTTCTGATTTGGCCCCTGCAGTGTTTTTTCTTACCACTCTTACAAATTAAAGGGAGCCAACATAGTGGTTACCATATTGGGGAACACTGAGTAATAAAAATTTCATATTCACTCAAAACTCAGAAAACCTCGTTTAGTTTAAGATGAATCAAGTATTGTCTAAGAATGGTTCCTGATTGTTGATGGTGGACAATAACCAGTCCTACAAAACAAGTAAAAATCCTCCACCTGGTGACTCCACTGATTTTCCATTGACTCCACTGGGAAACTTACCCTATCATCAAAACACTAAAAAATACCTAGTCAAGAATACTTTGTGGGTTAAATATCTCTTTTTCTATTTGGTTTGTGTGCTAAGGCTGTAATGCCTCTGAAAAACCTTTCTGTCTTGTTGGGTCCAAAATCCTGGCTTCTAGAAGAATCCATACTAGATCGCATCCCAACCCAAATCCTCCTGCAATAGTTGAAAATCCTGAAAGCATCCTTAGGAAGTCCCCTACACCTAAAAACCCAGCTGTTGTCAGACCAATCCACAGAGAAATTTATGTTCCTGAAAACCTTATAAACTTATAGAATACCCAAGTTGACTTACCTCATATAAGAAGCTTATCTAGAACCAAGTCACAAAGTGGTATAGACCAAATAAACCTTGAGCTTGTAGACTCACAACAAAGTAGTAGTAGGGGAGCCTCCCCTTCCACTCCTCTTAATTTCCATTTTCTCCAAAACTTTGGCTTCTCTCATCCTACATCTGCTCAATATCACCTACCTGGTCCAAGTACTTTAGCTACACCCACCCATACATCCAATGTTCAAACCACTCCACTTCATCACCTTCCTCCACTTGTTAACCCTGCATTGTTTCCACAAGATCATATCATGGCAACATGGTATGTTCCCTTAGTCCTTCCTTTACCTCTAGTTGCTCTAACATAGGAATATCAGTCCAAGATTCCATTATATGATGCTAGTATTTCTACTACAGCTCAACAACATGTGGATAGAATGAATGAATACTTTGATAGACATGAAATAGATGATGAAACTTTAAAACTTAAAATGTTTTCTCAAAGCTTAGGGGGAGAAGCAAGAAAATGGTTCAAAGGCTTAACCCTTAATAGTATCAATGACCTACCTGCTTTTCACCAACTGTTCCTAAACAAATGAGAAGTCAAGAGAAATCCCCTCCAAATCCTATCAGAATACAATGACCTTAAAATAAATACTGGAGAAAGTGTTCAGGATTATTGCACTAGATTCAATAGTGTTTATAATGCATTCCCTCCACAAATGAAGCCCCCACAAGGCTTAGCCTCATTGAAGTTACCTGAAGGATTTGACCCAAACATGTGTTATCAATTAAGAGAGAGAGAACCCCTCACATTAGAAGATATGCAGAAAGGGGCAGTAAGTGTAGAAGCTAACCTAAATGCCAGAAGGGCTAGATTGAAAGCAGAGAAAAAGGTTACCTACAAAGATGAAGCTGGACCCTCCACATCAGATTCAAAAATTGATAGTCTGGTTAGAACCATGGAAAGGATGACAGAAAGAATAAACATGAATGAGAGAGCTTATCCTAAAGGAAACCAAACAACTCCTCAAAATAAAAATCAAAATCATAACCAAAACTTTAGAAGGAATCCCCCTTGAATTAGACAAAGAGGCATTGATCAACAAGTCAGACCTCCTTTCAAACAAAACTATGGTGATGAGGATGAGGGAGTGATTGAAGAAACAAAGGAAGATCACATAAACTTATTGGGAGTAAATAATGAGGATACTATTTTCCTCACTAAAGAAGAAAAAGGCATATATACACCCTATGATGAGGAAATCCTAGAATCTGAAGATTACAAACAAGAATTTGAAAATGAAATAATGGAAGTACACAGGAAATATGACCTTAGGAGTAAAAAGAGCCAAGACATTCCCAAAAAGAAAACCTCTGAAATTTATACTAAAAAAAATTCTGAAAACATTTCTAAAAAGAAAGCAGAAAAAAAACAAAACAATGGCTGAAATTTTTGATAAAAACAAAGGAAAAAATAGCCAAAACAATGACAAACATAGTGGTGACCAAAGTACCACTAGCACCTCGGCTAATGCTCCTAGTAAAACTATTTTAACTTCTATCCATAGTAAAAACCAGCAAGCTGAATTTGCTGAGAAAACAGTGACTAAGAAGGATGATCTAAACATTTTAAGAACTACCTTTCAGCATAGAGGGTGAAATTTCCAAAATAAAGATCCATGTTCCTCTTATAGAATTGGTCACCCAAGATGTATATAAAACCCAATTTTTAAGAGCTTTAAACATAGGAGAACAAACTGATTCTATCAATGTGACTGATGACAAACCTGAGCTTCTGTTTGGACCAGAAGTAGAAGGGAGATTTCAAGAAGGAGGTGTTCCTCCCTTTTATGTCAGTCTAAACATCCATGATAATATTTTGCACAATGCCATGCTTGATTCAGGAGCCTCCCATAACCTTATGCATAAAGTAGTAATGGAGAGACTAGTTCTTGAGATAACTAGACCTTACAAAGATTTATATTCCTTTGATTCCAGCAGAGTTAAATGTCTAGGCCTAATCAAAGATTCATGTGTCAACTTAGCACAAATACCATCCAAGAGCTTATTGATGGACATTGTGGTGGCTGATATACCTCCTAAATATGGCATGCTTCATTCAAGGTCATGGGGTGCTAAAATTCAAGGTACCTGCAGATGGATATGACTTATGCAACCATCCCTGTCTTTGGTCAACCAAGGAGACTATATAGGGAAACACAAATTAAATACATGGTTAGTAGTTAAGAAAAACTAGACAACTCCCCACTTTATTCTATTCACACAGACCTTGACTCATTCATTCTTTACAATGATGAAAATCTTAATGAGAAATAAAAAAAAAGTAGATGACCAACCAAAAATAGGAAAAGAGGGGAAAAGGAGAAAAAGCTAAAATAGTTTGCGAATTAAGAAAATTAAAGTGAACACAAGAAGATCCTAAACGAGCGACTAGTTATCAACATGATGCTTTGTCCATAAGAAACAAATAGAAAATCCTCAACATAGTGAAAACCTTGAGGAACAAAATAAAAATGAACATAGTACAGATCCTAAAAACAACATAATGATAGCCAAAATAAACAGGACAAAGAGGATAGAAATGACTCTAATAACAAATCTGAAATGGAACATCTCTGGAGTATGAGTTTTGATGGGTCTTGTAGTAAAACTGGTTCAGGAGCAGGCATATGGGTATATAACACAGAAAATAATCATGCTGAGGGCCATTCATATAAACTAAACTTTCAATGCACAAATAACATAGCTGAATATGAGGCTCTCCTCTTAGGACTACAATTATTGAGAAAACTAGGAGCTAAGAGGATAGTTGTTCATAGAGACTCAGAACTAATTATTAAACAAGTAAATGGAGAATATACTGCCAAGCATCCAAGATTACAAGCATATAGAGATGATGCTGTTGACCTTTTGAAAACATTCACAGAATATGAGCTTAATTTGTCCCTAGAAACCAAAACATCCTTGCCAATGGTTTAGTATTTGCTGCAAGTACATGTCTAAAACCTTATGAAAGCAAACAATACACTGTCTAAGTTAAATATAAGCCAGCAATCCCTGATAATATTAAATATTAGCAAGTCTTTGAAGGAGATAAACAGATAGAGGATTTCCTACAGTCCAAAAATGGGTTTGAAATACCAAATTCAGTCTCAGAGTATGAAGAAGACTGTCCTACTGAGGAAAAATCTTATGAAGAAGAAACTCCTAACATTGTTGATATAAATCTGTTAACTAGAGAACACTCACAGAAAATAGAGTTGAGCACCAATTTAGAATAGGAAGATCTTGAAGTACTACAATCTCACGCTGATCAATTGTCAAAGGGACTGGTGCCTCTAGAAGAATTGTTTGACTTTAATGATGTTGCCAAAAATGGAACCCACTGAAATTGAAGTAGAAGAGTGCAATATAGGCAGTGAATTAAAACCCAAGATGATCAAATTATCCAAAACACTACCAGCTCATATAAAACTGAAATATCTTGAGCTTTTTAGAGAATTTTTTGATTTTTTTGCTTGGAGTTATGAGGACTTAAAATCATATGATACAGAGATAATCCAGCATAAGGTACCCCTCAAAGAAAACCAGAAACCTTTTAGACAAAAATTGCGCAGAATAAACCCTGTGCAATTACCTCTAGTTGAAAAGGAAATCAAGAAAATGTATGATGTTGGAATCATAGTACCAGTAAGATACTCAGACTGGGTATCCAATCTTGTATCGGTGAGAAAGAAAACAGGAGAAATAAGGCTTTGTCTAGACTTCAGAAACTTAAACTAAGCCTCTTTGAAGGACAACTACCCCTTGCCCAAAATGGATCATATCTTACAGAGGGTAGTAGGTTCTAAAAGGATTTCTTTGCTAGATGGCTGTTCAGGATACAACCAAGTGTTGGTACATCCTGATGATCAACTTAAGATAGCTTTTACTACACCTTGGGGCACTTTCATGTATGTGAAAATGCCCTTTGGTTTAATGAATGTTGGTGCCACATTCCAAAGAGCCATGGATATTGCTTTCTCAGAAGAGATAGGCTTCTTCATTGTGATATATTTAGATGACATCACTATCTATTCCAAAACAAATGAAGAACACCTTGCTCACTTCAAAAAAGTCTTTGAGAAATGTAGAAAGTATGGTCTATCCTTAAACCCTAAGAAAACTTTATTTGGCCTCCAAGAAGGCAAACTTCTAGGCCATATCATATCTGAAGAGGGAATAAGAATAGACCCAAAAAGGATTGAAGGAATATTGCAAAGCAATCGTCCTAGAAACATCAGAGAACTGCAATCTTTCATTGGAAAGATTAATTTCTTAAGAAGGTTCATACCAAACCTTGTTGAACTCCTTAGAAACATAACAAACATGCTAAAAAGGGAAACAGGAGTTAAATGGACCCTTGAAGCAAAGAAATCCTTTGAACTGGTTAAACAAGCACTCACTCAAACCCCAGTTCTCATTAGCCCTGATTTTAACAAATATTTCTTCATCTTCTCCTTTGCATCAGAACACACAGTCGCTGTTGTCCTACTTCAAAAAAACATAAAGGGACAAGAGCAGCCCATTGCATTTTTCAGCAACGCCTTAAGAGATGCACCTTTGAAATACAACATAATGGAAAAACAGGCTTTTGTCTTAATTAAAGCCTTAAAAGATTTCGGAGTTTACATTTTACACTCACACATCATTGCATTTGTCCCATACACGGTTGTCAAAGACATTTTAACACAAGATCCTGATGGCAAAAGAGGAAAGTGGATTGTTGTTATATTAAAATATGATTTAGAAATCATACCCACTAAACTGGTCAAAGGACAAGGACTTGCAAAACTAATGGCTGAATCAAACCTCAAAGCCTTAGATATGAATATGGTTGATGTCTTAGAAGAACAAAAAGAAAGCACAGCCCCTCATATTGAAGAAGTATTGTTGAATTCACTTTGGTATGTTGATATCTTATATGTGCTCTTTTATCTTAATGTCCCTCCTGGTTTATCTAAGACAAAAGCAAGGTTCTTGAAGTTAAAAGCTGTAAATTATTGCATTATAGATAAATGGTTATATTGGAAAAATGCTAGTGGTCTATTACTTAAATGTTTGCCTAAGAATGATGCAAAGAAGATCAAGCATGAGTTTCATGAAGGAGAATGTGGAGGCCACCTCTATTGGAAAACAACTGTCAACAAAATCCTTAGAGCTAGTTATTATTGGCCCACCCTCTTTCAAGACATCTATAAATTGATAGTTACCTGTCACAAATGTCAAATCTTTGAAGGCAAAAGAAAACTTTTACCCTTACCTCTGTATCCTATCTCTGTTGAAGCTCCTTTTCAACAGTGGGGCCTAGACTTCATTGGAGAAATCCATCCTCCTTCATCTACCCAACATAAATGGATTCTCACAACAACTGATTACTTTACAAAATGGATAGAGGCCATCCCCTCTAGAACTGTCACTGATCTAGTCATCATTAAATTCCTTGAAAACCATATTTTGTCTAGATTTGGTTGTCCTAGAAAGATTATCACTGACAATGTTGCTGCCTTTAGATCCAAGAGAATGGTGGACTTTCGCTACAAATATCATATCACATTGGGTCATTCCACAGTTTATTACCCTCAAGGTAATGGGTTGGCAGAATCCTCAAACAAAAGTTTGATAAACATCATCAAAAAGTTGCTGGAAGGGAATCAAAAGTCATGGCACAGCAAGCTAGTACATGCATTATGGGCAGACAGGTTAACATGCAAGAAATCAATTGGAATGTCCCCCTACTAGCTAGTTTATGGAACAGATGCAATTTTTCCAACAAGCCTAGGAGTGTCAGTCATGAAGTTGATCCAGGAAGTACAGGCTGATGAAAATGACATGATAAGAAGGATAAATCAAACCATACAGTTGCAGCAAACAAGAGGGGAAGCCTATAACAAAACACAGCAAGTACAAGAAAACATCAAGAAGCTATTTGACAAAAGGACAAAAGTAAATGATTTCAACATTAGTGACAAAGTGATCAAATGGGATTCAAGGAGAGAAGACAAGGGAAAGCATGGTAAGTTTGAAAATCTATGGAAAGGTCCCTATATTATCCATTCTGCCAGAGGCAACAATGTATTTTTCTTACAGGAGATAGATAGAACAGAAGTTTTTGGAGGTCTTGTCAATGGCAGGATGCTCAAGCATTATTTCCATTAAGAGGCCTAATTTTAAAGCTTTCTCCACTATATATAACATTGTTTTGAAAATATCATAGAAAAATGAATACAAAAATAGAGAAAACAAAGAAAAAGAGGGCAAAAAAAGAAAAGGTACAACCCCATACCAAAGAAGAGTAATTTTTGAAAGTGTGCAAGTCCAAATGGCACTACTTGAAGAGAAGCCTTATTCAGTCATACAACCTAATCATGACTAGATAAATTTTAAATTTCTGCTGATAAGTTAGTGAATGAGGATTTTCCAAACTATCTAAACTTGTCTTATCAGTATGATTAGATTAGATTAGGAAAATAAATTGGTTCCAAAAGCTCAAAACCTGAACCAAGAAAGGAAGAGAGGGATAAAAGTAAATTCCAGATTTCAGCCCTCAATGTTTTGTGTTAAAATTTCTGCAAAATAAGTTCTGTATGTAGACTTGTACAAAGTATCACTGCTTATAAGAAATCAGACTTTTCAATCTTGATTTGGTTATGTTTTTCAATTTTCTGTTTTAGGTTTGAGAATAAAAATCTGTCATACAGCTTAATCTTGACAGATAGTTAGACTAGGTAGAGAAATAAATGAGTTCATCAGTTTAATCTGAACTCCTAGATGATCTAAGTGTATAATTTGTTAGTTTCTTGTTTTCAAAAGAAAATGATGTCAAGGGTTGGCTAATTCAAATGCACCCAATGAAGAAAATATGTTAGAACAAGTATGATGGGTAGGTAGATTTTTGAGTTGTAATTAATCATGTTATGGTTTAGATGCTGAAAATCGCTTCTTCAAAGTAGCAAGTCATCAAATTTAATGGAGGTTTGTCAAGGTGAAAATCAAGGAACTGGTCTACTTCTTCCAGAGATTTATTTTCTGAGGTTCTTGACACCTCCTAAAAAGGAGCTGCCCTCCCCAGCTGAAGCCACTATTATCCTCTTGTATTCTACAGATTTCACTGGATGACTATGGATGTTATACAAGAACCTAAAGATAGCATAATTTTCCTATTAGCTATATTTCTAAGTCTCACTACCTTCATCATCCTAAGTTTGACTATTTTCACTAAACTTTCCTATCCTTATGCCTCCTCAAAATTTCACCCTGCTGCTCTAAAGAAAATCCATTGTTTGGACCTAAATTCCCTCATTCATCCCTCCAGATGACACCATTAAAAACCCCTTTTCCCTTCTCTAAAAGACCCTAAAAAATCCCCCCTCATACATCATTCTCTCATAAAAACCCTTACAATAATGCAAAAGCCCCTTTTACATTGTTTTATCCTAGCTTTTTAACCTATTGGACCCTGTCAAAACCTTATAAAAACCCTGTTTTTGTGTTAAATCCCACCTTGGAAAAAATCATGCCTTTAGCCCATTTTTTGCTTAAGCCCTAGCCCCTTCTATCCATAAGACCCTAACCTGAACCCTCCGCTATTCTCCTAAGCCATTTTTCTTCCCGACCCCCGATCCCCTCTACTCCCACGGGACCATTCCCTTCGCCTGTCCTTAAGCCCCTTCTCCTATAAACTACGCCCTTGCTCTTCTATCCTTAAACACCTTGCCAACCTTGAAATAATCCCTCCCTAAACCTTTGGAAAATTAAATGTGGGCCCCTTCATTTCATTCTTCCCCTTTGATTATCTCTTGAATCATTTGGACCGTTGATCAAAGGCCTTGGGCCCTGATCCAACAGCTGTCACGTCCCCATCCTTCATCCCACATATAACCTTGCCCCCGCTACCAGAAAAATCGCACACGTCACCACACCTGGCCCCACCTTCCACTCAAACCCCTCGCCCCAATCATCGTCTGCCACCTGTACTGCACTTCCCAACCCTCAAACCTACACCCACTCCTCGGGCTCCACCTGCACCATTGATCTCGCTCCACAAGATCCAACGGTCTAAATCACATATCACATGGATTTCGTTGCCAGGGTTTAATGCCCTCAATCCATGTAAAATGGGCAGTGTCACCCTGGACACGCATCCAACGATCAACAGTATCGTGCAGCCCCGGGCCAAAACCTCTTATCGCCTTTAGCTTGAGCGATAAACCGTCGCGGTTTTGCAAAACCTCTTTCCTCCTTTGCGTGCCAAAATTTAAAGTTTTGTGCCCTCATTCCAGTTTCTCCATGATTCCACCTCTGGAGACCTTTCCTCTGCACCTCCACCTCCTCTGAAGATCACCCTTGAACCCTCAGAAACCCAAAAAATTTCATTTTACCCCTCCCGCAGGTTTTGAATTAACGTTGTTTTATTTTTTCGTAGGTTTAATGGCAGTGAAAGCCCATAGAGGCATTTAAATGATGAATAAACCTTTGGATGATGATCCAAAGGCTAAAAACGTACTAAAAGGGTCAGGGGTCTACACCAAATAATTAACCCTTCGATGTGTCATGATCATTGATGGGTTATAAAACCTCATGCCCTGAAGAAACCTTGCCTGCATACAAAGAAAAGATACAGTCAGAGAAGAAATGAAGAACAGGAAGATTAAAGGGCTAAATTACAAATCAAGAAAATAAACAGAGGATTAGCCCTTTAAACAATGATTAAAGATAAAATGTCAAAGGTTTAAAAGATAAATGATAAACAAACAAAACAGTTATAGAGAAGAAATAGGAAAAAAGACAGTGATGCAAGTTATTAAAGCTAAATCAAGGTTAAAAGCCTAATACAAATTTTTATGAATAAAACAAAGGCAGATTACCCAAAGACAACTTCGGATAACTCAAACAAAGAAGCAATTACTTATCCAAAAACAAATTTTCCACCTACAACATTATTTCTTTCCATAAAGGCATCATACAGTTATTGCACAGTCAGATATATTTTAAAGTAGCTCAGCAGTTATTACAAAGTTATTACTAAGCCTTAAAAGTCAAAAATTTCAACTAAAATAACTTAGAAGTTATTATTTTAGAGTAACTCTTTCAGATATTTTTGCCTTGGGCCTTGCATGGTCTCAAAGGTCAAAAATCATTAACTCTGTAATAAATAACATTTAAACACCCTATATTAGCAACACCTCCTCATTTTTCATATAAATATTGCATATGAGCTTCATTTCAAATGTTGATTACTTGATGTTATTGGACTGATTTCTGTTGTTAAGCTAGTTGAGGAATGTTAGACTGAATTGAAGAAAGCTCTGAGTTGTAGAGAGCTATTGTACATGGAGTGATGTAACTGGTTTGATCATTAATAATACAAGCATATTCACAGGATCCTTGAGCTATATCAATGGTGAAGTTTTCCTAAATTGTTATTGTTTCTCCTTATGTTTTCCATTATGTTCATATTTTCTCTGATAAAGGAATGGAAGTTTTAGATTAGGATTTGCTATTTCAGCACCCTATTTTTGTCTGCATTTCTTTATGTTCATGTTTTCTTCTACAAGGTCTAATTGGAAGATTCTTAATTGCCTTCTAGTTACATCTAGCCTTTCATTTTGGAAATGATTCAATAAAGTGAAACCAAGGAAATTTTGGTAAGCCCATGTTCCTTTGAGTAAGACTTGAGATATTGTTTTTAGGATCTTTCTTTAAAGTATGCTTACTAGAGTCTAAAACCAGAGAGGTCTACGGTATGCCCTGCCCTTTGGTATGCCTTGAAATGTTGCTTTACAGAGTCTTTGAGAGTTGTCAAAAGCAAATTAGATTATTTCTATTTGATCTTATACCACTCTTGTTGTTATCTTATATGTTTTCTTTACCTAAAAGTAGTCTGTTGATTGCTGGATTGTTGTCTGAAAGGTTGATTATTAAAGGTTTCTCGAAAGAGATTTATGGTTTGCCCTGTCCTTTGGCTTGCTCCAAACAATTACCTTAAAAGGCTTTTCTTGTCTAAGTAAAGCTAGAAGATTCTTAACTGACTATAGCTTTGCTGCCTTCACAACTTATTATTATTTCATATCACAACCTAATCTAAATAATCCATTTGATATAGTTAGCTTTCCCTATGAAAGCCCTTGTAGAGTTGATGACCAATTAAATCCTTTTATGACTCCATAGCCCAATGGATTGATGTTTTCTTACAGCCTATTTGTTCAGTTGAAACATTCCCTCAATCAGTCACACCATTGATCCTTCAATCTATCATTTAATCCAACCAAAAACAAAACAAGTCCTTAGAACTTCATAACTAGACTAATATCTTAAAACAAAAAACACAAAGATATATCAATTGAAAACACCTTTATAGAGAGATCCCTCTTTGAATCTAGGAAGGCTAGGTCCTAGGATTCCAAAGTGGTTCTGATGTGGCTCCTACAGTGTTTGTTCTTGCCACTCTTGCAAATCACAAGGAGAAAACAACAGGTTGTAAGGAGTTTCTCAAGCAAGAACACAGTGAAGTTGATTTGACCAATGCTATCCCTAGGAGTTTTATGAAGGAGAATTATGCAAAAATGTTGATGGTCATTCAAAATTATTTTACCTGTGAAGGAAGATTTCACATGGTCTACTCATACCATCTCAGACTTATTTTGCATTTTGTAGGTAAGAGATCACTTAACTTACCTTTCTATTTATACAGAAGTTAGGGAAAATTTCAGATAAGGTTCAAATCAAGACCAAAGGCACTGAGACATCTCTTTTTCATCATGGTCTAATAAAGTTGTTAGTGTTGGAAGAATTGAGAAGGTTAGACAGAGATTGGATTTCTTTCTTGTTTATGAGTGGTTATGAAATTGATGTGGTCACTCCAAAGAAAACCTCAAAACCTAGAACTACTACATCACCAGCTATGACATAAGAAGTTGAAGAAGAAAAAATAGCATCCCCTGCAGAACCAATGGACATAGGATCAGAACCTCTGCAAGAGACTGACACCCCTCAAATAGCACTTGCAAAACAGAAACATAATGTCAACAAACAAGGAAGCAAGAGGATCACTAGAAGCTAGACATTGGCTAAAGGCAGCTTTGGAGGATATCCTTCACATTCAATTGACATTGAAGATGTTAGAAAATTATATACTACAAGCGATGCAACATATAAAATATGTGGAAACACAAACACATAAAACATATAAAACAAGAGAGACACAGATATATGTGGTTCACCCAATTTGCGCTACATCCACCCCGAACAACCAGTTGTTCCTTTCTATTATCCGGCAAAATGAAGAGACACAACCTACAACAGATCCGCTGTAATATCCTATGTTATCTCTCATAGTCTCCCTTTCTGTTTCTCGCTATGAGAATACACATACAATGCACACCCGCAATACAATACCCTCATACAAAACGAGGGGTTGCCTTCTAGGGAAAAAACCCTAAATTAAACATAACTTCTAACATCAGATCATTTGCCTAATGAACGACCCATATTGACTAGAAATTACAATACTTTTACAAGGAAATTTTACATATGTTTTTTTTTTTTTTAAATTTTAGCCAGGGCACTGCCCCGGGAGTCCCCCCATGGGGGAGGCTCCACATAAACACATGTTTTGCCCCACCCCCCAGGACCCCTAGCGGGAATCAGATTATAGCCGACATTGCCTCATGCCTCCCCATTTAGAATAGGGGTCCAACACTGTGATACAAAATAAAGAAGATTATTAGGCTCCACACCCAACAATATCCCACTTTGAGACTGATTGTAGCAACTCCACCGTTGCTTCATTTACTGGACAATTACTGCACTTTGGACCTGGTTGTTTCTCATCTTCATCATCATACTTGAAGACCAATTGAAACTAAGCATATTCTCAGTTTCTCCCTGGTTACAACTTTTGTTATCGTATCTGCAAGATTCTGGCTAGTGTGTATATTTTTCAGCTTGAACTGTCCATCTTCCAACACTGACTGTATGAAATGGTACTTGAGCTTTATGTGTTTAGTCCTGGAATGAAATGTTGAGTTCTTTGCAAGATGAATGGAACTTTGGCTATCACTGTATAACGTTCCCATATCATTCTTCTTACCCAGTTCATCCATAAAACTTTGTAACCAAATCATCTCTTTACTAGCCTCTATAGCAACAACATACTCTTCTTCTGTTGTTGAAAGTGCAACAACACTTTGGATTTTTGAAACCCAACTGACAGTTGTTCCACCTACAGTAAATACATACCCTATAATGCTCCTCCTGTTATCTCTGTCACCTGCCATATCTGCATCAACATATCCCTGTAGAGAAATGTTTGAACCACCAAATCATAATTCTTGATTTTTGGTACCTCTCAAATATTTGAGAAACCATTTCGCTTCCATCCAATGTTCTTTTCATGGATTTTTCATGTACCTACTTACAACTCCCACTGAATGTGCAATATCAGGCCTTATGCAGGCCATTGCATACATTAAGCTTCCAACTGATGATGCATATGGAAATTTAGACATATAATCCATTTCTTCTTGGGTCTTGGGGCACATCTCCTTACTAAGTTTGAAATGGCTAGCAAAAGGTCTACAAACTAGTTTTTCATTCTGCATATTAAATCTTTTCAACGCCTTTTGTATGTACTCATTCTGGGACCCCCCAGGAAGCGTTTAATTAAAGGCAGCATTGTTGCCCCATTTAGAACAGGGGTCCAACACTGTGACACAAAATAAATAAGATAATCAAGCTCCACATCCAACAGAAGAGTCACCAATAGGGAAATATGAAGATATTGAAGATGGTGGAAGAAAACTAAAAAAAGGTAAGACTGTTAAGAAATTAGATTTTGCAGGAATGATGTTGGCTTTATATTTTAGCCAAGGAAGCCAATGAACAGACATGAAAAGAAGGCCATGGAGAGAAAAAAGACAGAGAAAATTGTACAGCCAGTAAGCATCATAGATTTGTCTCCATCAGTAGAGGAAGAGGTTGTTTTCAGGCAGAGAAAGGGAAAAGAAAAAGTAAGTGAAAAATCAAAAATAGAATCCCTCAAAGAACAGTTGAAGGAATCAGGTAAAGAGATATTAAATCTGAAGTCTGAGGTAGAAAAGCATAGATCTAAGAAGGTTCAATTTGAACAAATGATGAAAATATGGGAAGGTGAAATCTCAATTGTCTCAAAGTCTATGGAAAATGCCAAGAAATTGCTGAAAAGGACTCAACCATTAAGGGGGGTGATCAAACACACCAGGAAGATGAACTTATGCTTGCAAGCTAAAAACAAAGCATTAAAGGATCAAGTGGAAGATCTGCAGGAGAACCCATAAGCCAATTAATTGTAAATGAAGAAGAAACTCCTAAAGAGTGAAAAATTGAACTGAAACATGTTTGATGAGATTCATGGCTTACAAAGAACCTAAATTTTTCCTCAGAAGATCAATTTTTGAAGACAATCACAAAAACAACAAATTCTGGTTTTTTAGGTAGTTTCGTAGCGTGCTTCAAGCTTGAAGCCAAAAAAACGCTACGAAAATTCTGAAAATGCAATTTTGCTTTGAAATTCAGTTTTGCAAAGGTTTAAGGAGGGGAGGTGTTTGTTTTCAAGATGTTTTGGCATAGTAAAGGTTTTTGACCAGCAAAGGTGGCAAGGAGATGGGTGAAAAGGCAAAGATTTCATACGCTACGAAAACTCACTACGATACTGCCTAAACTGCTTTGTTTCGTAGCGAGAGGCCTTTGTGAAGATTTTTGAAGGTTCCAACAGTACACCGGCCATCTGGAGATCTCCAGCTTGTCAGTGGGCCATCCCAGAAGAGACTCATTATTCAAAATGAATGTCACACATCCAGCTCAACAGGCATAACAATGATTAAAGTGAAGATTATCCATTCCTGAAAAGTAGGATTGTGTTCCTTAGATCTAGGGGTATTTTAAAAATGTTAAGTGATGGTGAATTGTCTCTCGAACATGTGATCTCTATTATGTAACTATTTTACTATTAGAAAAACCGAATGTAATAAATAGGAAGTAGAGTCCTATTAGGAGTATAACTTCGTAAAGGATAGTTGTCCTTTTTCTGTTCCAAGTAAGTAGTTTCATTTATGATAGGTGTCAGAGTTAGAGTTCAAAGATCTAGCCAGCTGGGCAGATCATTTACATTGTAAAGAAGGTCTATTACAGACTGAACATCGAAGAGCAAAGGGTTGGAGAATATTGCACCAAATTGCTACTTGTATGTTTTTTCCATTATCAGTAATATACAGTGACATTCTACTTCCAAACCTGAGATTCTTATGAGGTGTTTAATGTTTTGTTGCTCTATATATTTATGTCTAATCACTTGCAGTGAATTTTATCTCTAATTATTCAGAATTCATGTTGTCATGCTCTGACTTCCTTTAGGGGTGAAATTGTTGTGTTTTCCTTATGTTGTGTGTGTGAATTGTCCTTATTAAAAACCTTTATTTGCCTAAGCTTCCATGTGAAGAATTATTGTCACTAAGTATGCTGATGTTGACTCCATAGCCCAATGGTAGCTAGCCTTCATTTTTCAACCTGCAATCAAACAAAACCAAGTCACAGTTCATAGAGTTAGCCATCTAGTATTATCTCTATTGAAAATCATAAATCCCCTTTGAGAGAGCCCTCTCAAACTGAAGAGGCTAATCTTCAGTTAGAAGTGGTTTGAAAGAGTTACATTGAGTTGATTGATGAGCATCCTATCAAGATCAATTTGGTGATAACATTTTTCAAGTATATTTTTTTAACTAGCGAAAGCATCCCGAGCATGGGACATGCCCGCCTCGTAGAAAATTTGTATATATTGTATTATAACAATATTTGCAGGGACACACAAGACATGGTCACTCTTTGAACCAGTGCAGGGTGTCTCCAAATCTAGGCTACACGTAGGTCTCTGTCTCTCTCTCCACACAGTACACAAAAAAGAAACTATAATGTATTTCGGCTATACAGTTCTTCCTAGACCTCACACATTAGGGGGAAATTGTTATTACTTGAAAATAAGACAAGCAAAGATGACATTATTTAATGTCAGGAAAAAGGATTTAGAGGGTTGGGAGACATTAGAGAATCTGAAGTATTTAAAAATATCTAAGGTATAACAGAAAAATGAAATTGTGCAGAGAAGGAACCATTAAAATGCGCCTTTGCGTGCATAATTCTTCGATAAGCGCACCTTTGTGCGGCTTTTCCTCAAAAATCCGTGTGGTTCTGAGAGTGGCGGAAGTCACTTTCCGGGACCACAAGGCACACTCCAGGATATTGATCCCACACTTGAGGCTGCCTAAGGATAGCTGCCCAAGCCTCCTTATGACCTCAAGGGAGCACAAAATGGAATAAATGTGGCACACAATGGAATCATCCTCCTCTCTTGGGTCACCATCCACAATGGACCAAGAGAGGGAAGGAGGATTTGAATTATACTATAAAATGCCACCAAGAGATGAACAATTTGAGAACACATTGTTATGCTCGCTAGAATTGCCCCAAGCAATACCATCAATGTGTGATCCAGAGCAAAGATAGAGGGGACTTAGTTGTTGGCCATCCAACAACTCCAGTCCACCATAGCAGAGAGAGGGATACTTTGTGCCAAGGCAGCTCAAAATTAAATACATCCTTGCATCGAGACTTGGAACTCCATAGTTCTAAGGGCCCCTTGGAAAGTGGGTAAAATTTTCATCCTTCATTCCTACCAGCACTCAATAAGAGGTACGTAAGCGCCGCCATTTGGATTATTGAAGTTTTTTTACTCTATTCAGATCTTTTGTTTTATTTGTTTTAGTTTAGTTTTTATGTTTGAATATGCATGTTATTTATCTATCTAGTATGTTTATGTTTTAGCATGTTCCACTAACTTGCTAGACTCCATTTATTTTCTTCCTGTGACCAATAAATTAAGAGGGAAAAACCACCCCTCTTAAGCAGGTGTGATTTGGTACACTCGTGTGCCAAACACACTAACACAATATTCATACTTCTCATAGAATAATATTGCATCCCTTGTCATTTCAATTGCTTTCATGGAATAGGTTTTATTTCTTGGAAAGACTTATATTTCATCTATTGACCTTTATTTCAGTATCATAATCGAAAGTTGAAATCATAACACATATTGCGTCATCTAATTTGCAAGTTTAATTACCTAGATTGAAGATTTAATCCAATGTAATTTAAGACATAATTAAATTAAATGACATTTTTTGCACCGTTGTCAGGGAAGCACACATAGGAATGAGCCTTCAATTTAGGATGTCTTTTATTTTACACAACTTTTGGTAGGAGGAAGGGTAAGATGGGAGGTAAGAACCTACGCATCACGTTGTGAGGTTCCTCCTAACCACAATTATTGAATTTAATCTCATTTAGCTGCATTAGTTAATTTAATTTATTTTAGAATGGATGTATAACAAGGTGAAGGAGAAGTATTTCCTCCTCGGAATGGAGGAGGAGGAGGAGGTGATAATCTAGGATTTCATACACTAAAATCCCTCTTATTTAGAGTAATAAAAGATGAGTGGATTGATATCCTTAATCTAATGGGTAAAGGGGATTTATCACAATTATCTTTTGAAGAAATATGTGAATTTTGTAAGCATATATCATGAGGAAGGACAAAAAAATTCATAAGCCCAAGAGATCCAGCTATGGAAAGAGTAGTTAAATCAACATCAAGATTGGTAAGTTGATTAGAACTTGGTAATTTTCTAGATAGCTCTAAAATTGTAATTTTCGGTAATCTAAGTGAACAAATGGATATGTTAAGAATGCAAAATAAGAAAAACAATGAGCATGATTTTTATATCTATATTTTTTCCTAAGTGTAGAAAGAAACATGCATTAATAATGCTCACTTGATAACAATGAAATTTGTGTCTTTTGTGCAATCACATGCTACAAAATATTTCCCATCTTTACCGGGGTTGAAATAAATTTACCAAGAACATAGCAGAACAAAACAAACACCAAAACAACTATGATTTGTGGCTCCAAAAATACCTTTTCAGCGTTGTCAACCAAGTATGAGAAAATATCTCAATTCACAATTTCAATGTTATGCACAACATTATCAAAATAATTGGAATACTCCAATGCCATGGCAACCTTGGCCATCCCAACCCCAAAATCCATCTTAGCAACAAGGTTGGCAAGGATATTTTTGAAGGATTCAACAACATTATCCATCTTTCCCCTAATACCATCAGTATTCTCAATTCCAACCTCAAAAACCATACCATCCACCTCCACCAAAACCTCAATTACAACCACCTTTGACTTCTATTTAACCTCTCCCATTACCACCTACCAAACCACTTTAAATACCCACTCAATGACATGCATAACTGATTCCAAACCCCAACAATAAAATACCTAAGCCCACTTACAGTATTGAAGTATACCAGGGAGATTTTTACAAAAAAAGGACCCCCCTATCGTCATTAAAAAAACAATGGGAGGAAGACATTCCTCAAAAGGAAAATAACTCGAGAAGGAAGAAATTTCTAATCAAATATATGACATGGAGATAAGACCAACTCCTCTTACTCCTTTAGCAGAACATCCATCTATATCCTTTCAAAACCCTCATTTCCCGGCAAGATTACAAATATACAAAGGTGTAGAGAAAGAATTCATTTTTCCAAATTATAATATGATAGATGAGTTAAGAAATATTTGCATTAAAACTCTTTTATTTCAAGCAATAAAATATATTGCAAATTATGTAAGGACAATAAAAGAGTTGTTTATTATAAAACCTAGTAGAAAAAGAAAATAATTTCAAAGAGTTCAACTCATTAGAAAAATAGTTGAAAGTGTGATGGGAAAAATCACTATAGAAAAATATTTTGATCGAGGGAGTACTATCATGAAAATTCACATTAATAGTGTTGCAATCCCAAACACATTAATTGATTTAGGTGCAACAATAAATTTTATGACAAAGAATACTATGAATGAATTTCAATTAACTAATCTTCAATATACACATACTAGATTACAGTTAGCAAACAAGTATAATATTCAAGCATAGGGTATATTAGAAGATGTACATGTAAACCTAGATTCATTTGAATATCCTGTTTATTTTATGGTTTTAACACCAGAAACCAATCTAGGAGGTCATCCATTGATACTAGGTAGGCCTTGGCTAGTCACGGCTAATGCATTTATCAGTTGTAGATATGGTGACATGATAATTTCTAATAGGAATTCAATTAAAAAGCTTACATTATATCCTCTAGCAAGAGCAATAACTAAAATTGAAAACGAAGAATGGATTGAAGAAGATGAATATTAAGTATATTGCAAGAAATATCTAATGAGAAAAATGATGAGGAAAATCAATTAATGAATCTTATGAATTGTTGTTTTTCTCAATATTTTTAACAAAATTATTGTGTGCATATGTATGAAAAAGGTTTTCAAGAAAATTCTAATATTGAATATTTTTCATCACGTCAATCTGTGCCATCATTAAATTCTATGGAAAAATTTCGAAATACCTTTCTATAAATTAGTCCAAGAAAAAAATTAAACATAAAAATAACTTGGAAGATACCTAAAAAGATTAATTAATTAAAATGTTGCAAAAACATTCCTCTGTTTTTGCATGGGAATACAAAGATATAAAAAGGTATAAATCCCAATACTTGCATGCATCATATATACATACAAGAGAATGTTAAACTCGTCATACAACCTCAATGAAGGAAAAATCCTAATTTGAGGGAAATAGTGAAGGAAGAATTACAAAAATTGCTTAATGTAAAATTTATCTATCCTATTTTTGATAGTGACTAGGTTTCACCACTAGTTATTGTGCCCAATAAAAATGGTAAGTGGTGAGTTTTTATAGATTACGGAGAACTAAACAAAGCAATTTAAAAGATCATTTTCTATTACCTTTTATTGATCAAGTCTTATAAACATTAGCAGGATTTTCTTTTCTTTTCTTAATGGCTTTAGTGGTTATAATCAAATACAAATAGAATTATATGACCAAGATAAGATTGCATTGATATGTCCTTCGGGAACGTAGGCTTATAGAGTACTTCCTTTTGTAGTATGAAATTCCCCTACTACATTTTAAAGAGCAGTACTAGGTATTTTCTCTAACTTGATTCATGATTGTGTTGAGGTATATATGGATGATTTTACACTTTATGCGAATAATTTTGAAGAAGATTTGGAAATATTACAAATAAATAATTATTAAATGTCAACAAACGAACCTTTCATTGAGTAATGAAAACTTCTTTATGATGTTTAACAAAGGTATTGTTTTGGGGCATCATATTTGAAGTCTTATAATCAAAATGGACTAAGAAAAGGTTGAAGTCATTTCCAAATTTTTGTACCCAAATTTCAAAAGGAGGTAAGAAGTTTTCTTAGATTCATAGGTTATTATCAAATATTTATAGAAAAATTCACAAAACTTGTTTCACAAATTTTTAAGTTACTCACCAAAAATTATGAATTTCATTGGGATTTTGCATGTTAATCAATTTTTTATTTATTAAAAAATAAAATTTCTAAAGCACCTATACTAAGAGGGCCAAATTGATCCATCCCATTCCATATTTCTACCGATGCTTCAAATAAAACTTTGGGGGTTGTATTAGGACAAACATATATAACTCTTTATGCAATTTACTATACAAGGAAAAATTTAACTTCGGTCGAGTTGAATTAAAGAATCATTGAAAATGAGTTCTTAACAGTAGTTCATGCTATTAACAAGTTCATGCATTACATCACTGGATCCAAAAAATTTATTCATATTGATAATTCTAATATTATATATCTAATGAAAAAATCTATAACTAATTATATAATTACTCAATGGATTTTATTATTATAGAAATTCAATATTACTATATTAGAAAACTCAGAAAGCAAAACACAGTTGTTGACTTTCTTTCTAGGATGAAAAACACTAATACAAAAATTCTTGTAGAGGATAGCTTTCCTTATGAACCTATTTTTACAAATTTGTCTAAATCTCCTTGGTTTTATAATTACTTGGCAACATGAAATTTCCCTCTCAATTATCAGCCAAAGAAAGACAAAGAGTTATTAGATCCAGTGCAACTTACTCATGGATAAAAGGAGAATTGTACCAAACAAGAGCATATCTAATCATCACAAGATGTGTACAAGAAGATGAAGCACCTGAGATACTCAAAGCATGGCACGATGAAACTTGTGGAGTACATTTTGTTGATAAAAGAACTGCATACAAAATCCTTCTCTAAGGATATTATTGGACTTCTCTTTTTAAGTATGCTAAGGAATATGTCAAGAGATGTGATAGTTGCCAATGAATGGGGAGACATGTTCAAGTAGATGAAATGCATGTAAAACCTCAGATATTGATGTAGCCTTTTGAAAAATGAGATCTATAATTTATGGGTCCAATTAATCTAGCTTCCAATCAGAAAAGGTACATTCTTATTTCAATTGATTGTGTCACTAAATGGGTAGAGACTAAACCACTAAATTTTTCTACTAAAAATATTGTTGTCACATTTATTTTTTAGGATATTTTTGCTCATTTTGGTGCCCCAAGGGAAATTGTGATAGATAAATATGCACAATTTTCATCCAAACTTGCTCATAGTATCATGGATTACTACAAAATCAGACATCACAATTAATCCACTCCATATCATCCACAAGCGAGTGAACAAGTGGAATCTAAAAGTAAATCTCTTGAAGCCATACTAGCCAATATTGTGTTGGTAAGCGTTGTCATTGATGTCAATATGGCATTGTTGAAGATGCCATAAAACCTAACTACTTGACTAAACCCTAATCCATTGATGAGAATTGATTGGATGCAAACCCTATGCATGGCCATACTCTAACTCTAAGCATTGATTGAAAACCCTAGCCATAAATATGAAACCCTATAAAAACCCTAAAGGAAATCAAACCATATTATAATAGGATGCTTTGATATGAAGTCCTGAAGGAGTTGAGATAAGATACTACACGAACTGAAGTCTACAATTGTATAATTTGATCTTGTAATGTGAAGTCCTAAAACAATCTAAAAAATTAGAGATAAAGGACTATAGGAGTTTAAGTATGCAATCAAGGGTCGAAGTCTAAAAACTACAGTCTCTAATAAATTCAAACTTTTGAATTTTTTTTTTTTAAAGTATTGTTATAGCACCGAAGGCCCTTGTTATGTAGGAAAATTCTCTCTGCAGACAGAGATGATCCCTCTAGCCCTAGGATGGGTCTAGTAACAACAGGGAACAATTTAATGCTTACTTTCCTAGATTGCAAATGGAAACAGAATGTGTATAGATAACCTACCTCGATCTGATGTTGCTCCTCGCTCAACTCCTTTGATAATTTTCTCTTCCCAGTTAGATCCTCGCTGTCGCCAGCGCTTAGTTACCTGCACAAGAGATCAAACAACACAAAACGTGAAAGCACAACATGTATTTCGCATAAAAAATCTATCTAGTTGATCAAGGAGTACTAGAAATCAAATCATACATTATAGACAAGAGTGGAAAGCAAGAATCATTTGTATCATATTAATATAGAAAGGGGGAGTTACAACCTACACCTTGATGTCATGTACTTCCTTCGATTGTGTTCGTATACGTACACGTCTCCAAAGCGCTATGTTTTTCTTCTATATATGTTATAACTAGCAGAGGTATGGGAGGATGTCCATTTTATAGCAAGGGGAGAGGGAACATAGATCCACTCAAAGTGGGTAAGTGGCTTATCTCCTTGGGTAGTTCCCCTTTTGTAGGAACAAGAATCCGAAAGGGAGAAGCTTGGCTCTATCCTCATGAAAAAAAAACCAACTCTCTACCACGAAGCTTCTAGATATCGTAAATAATTTATCCCAACCCAAAAAAGGGGTAAATGTATACTAGGTAAATGACGTTTCTTCCATTTTAATGAGTTCAAAATGAAAATAACTCAACAATATTTTCACGATTAGAGAGTCAGAAAAGAGCTGAAAGATGACTCCAGAGGGTGAATTTTTCATTTATTTTAACCGAGTTTGAAAATTAATAGACTAGAACTCGTATACATGTCATCCGTGAAGAAATTAAACTCTGTCGTTGCACAAGAATAAACACATTATCTATTTTCGAGGTAAAATCATTAAAATATATTAAAATATGATAAAAAACCTAAAAAGTGACTTTGAACACTTATAAAAAATGAGGAAAGTAAAAACATTTTAATTTTTACCTTCTCAAGCTTTGGAAGAGGTTTTTACCCTCATTTACCTCAGCTTTTCAGGAGCAGATTGTGGGAGATCCAGGAGGCCGATCGACGATCCGTCAACACCAGGTAATAACCGTATCCATTATATGAATTTCAATACCCATTTTAATTTTTTTTTACACAACATAACAATTTTTGGAGAGGAGATTCACTCATGGAGTCACGACAGATCAGTGCAGGGACCCCATATCGAGATCGAACCGATCTACTTTTTCTAAAATGGGTAGAGCGTTGATCGATGAAACTATTTTTAAAACAATAACACCACCCGCAGAGCGCAAAAAACACCAAACATTCTCTCAAAATATCCATTGAAAATCAATTTTCAAGTATGAATACTGACAAGGAGACATGTAAATGTTATGATAGGAAGGAAGAACAAGAGATCATGGTGATTGAGTGGAAAGAGAGACATCATGATGACGTTAACAGAGCAACTATGGAATATAGAGATTGTCTTGCTGCATTGGAGAACTATGGGCTGCTTAAATTCTTTATGACCTCAGGCATGAGAGCACAACCAGATTTATTGCAGTATGTTGGAGCGGGGTCCCCTAAATCTGACAATTTTTCTATATTTTGTAATAATTTAGTCTTGCGCAAGGGTTTTGGGGCGAGTCAAAACCTATCATAAATTGTAATGGGTCAAAGGGTAGACCAAGGGGCCACAAACCACGGTTTGTGGACCATAGAGTAGCACAGGCTAAATATATAAATAGATGGATAGATCGAGTCTAGGAAGTCAGTTCTTGGGAAATTTTAAACATGAATGATAGACTTGGATATTTAATGATAGTTTTGTGCGGATTTTCTGGGTAGAAGGCTTCTGCTAGCTCTGTGCATGAAGATGTTAGTCCTGCTATGTGCGGACCCCGCTGGTTGTGTGCACGGCCTGTTGAAGTGTTTTGTAAGAAGGATTTGAACTGATAATAATAAAGGAAGATTGTTGCGAATATCTGAGTTATATATGCATCTGTTGGTTATGTTATGAATGTTTCTACATATTATTCCTATTTCCTATACTGTCTGAAGATATATCTCTTGCACAACTGTGATTGGGTTTATATGAATGCTTATTGGATGGATCTGATGGTATAAGGCTCTGATATGATATGTTAAAGGGTAGTACTTGATTTATTATTGTTGTACAAGATCTTCTGCATATTTGACCTAAATCTGTCTAAAAAGGGTTTACTAGTTAGGGTCGTTGTTGTGGAGGTCTGTTTATGATTGTTTGGATCTCAAGGCACCCACATCATTCTGAATCTCTCTTAGGGTGCAGAAACCTGGTTCTAGCACCCCCCCATATTACTTTGGGTGAGACTTTGACTTGCGCAAGTAGGTCACTACTGAAAGGGCCAATAGTAAGAGGGTTTGTTGGTTAATCTCAATTCTGAACCAGGGTCAGGACCCCTCAAGCCAACAAATGGTTCCATTGCCGAGACTAGGAAAATTTTGAGAGAGGTTGGGTGATGTCGCGAGGTCATCGATAGCCATTAAAGCCTGAAATCGAGGACTGGTTTGAAAAACATATTCAAGAATCTTCCCTAAAAGAAAATAGAAGTAAGAAGTTGTTTGTTGAAGTGTGGAAGAATAAATATATTTTCACTGAGGTGCACGAGATCTTCTTCGTAACCTTTGCACACAAACTACAGGAGTGGTTGGAAAGGTTAGTAGAATTTCAAACCTATTGGAAGGACGATCAGGTCACGCAGTGGACCCCTGAATTGATCCAACAGTTGGAGAAGACTGATAATTCAATTACCCGAATGGTAGATCACTAGGTTGACAACGTCTTGGGTGGGTTCATAACACATTTTTCATTCGATCAGTTTGTGTCCTATTTTGAAGCTGAAAGGAGATTTTTCAAGGGATTGAGGGGTAAGTTCTTACCACATTTCCTTTGTTGATTAAGATGCTATTGTGTGAAAATGTGATTTTTTGCAGCCACACCCAAGTGAAAGACCCTCGATCGTGGCGAAAGTACGACGTGCAATGGTAAGTACTATCAAAGTCAATCGTAAAGGAGATAGATTTGTATATAGTCGCCCGAGGGACTCCCACGATCTCAACTGAAGGAGGGCTACACACACCGAAACTAGCCCTCTTGCTACGCCACCATAAAATTAACGCAGGGGTAAGAACCCTCCTACCCCACCACCGCCCCCCACTTGCGGATGACATGGCGACACATATGAAATTACCCACCTTTAAGGGTGTGGGGGGTGAGGATATGGACCGATTTTGGTTTGTGGCGGGTTCAAGATGGACTACGCAGAATGTTAATATCGATGTTGTTAAATGGGCACACTGGCTATGGCCTTCGAAAGTCATGTATTATATTTGTTCATGGGATACCTTGCTCAAGCATGTGGATCCCATGGTCAAGGATATCAAGGATGCCCCGAAGCGGGAGTTCGGGAAGCCTAAATCTTATTATCAAGGCGTAGTAGAACTAAAATATATTAAGCTATTAAGCAAGGGCCTACAAAATCGGTTTGGGAAATTGATCAGCGACTCAAGAAATTCATCAGTGATGGAGGATTTATGTACGAAGAAAAGAAACATAAGGAGTGGTTCATCGCTATGCTATTGCCACATTTGCGCATTCCCATGGGTCAGCGTAAGATTGATTCGTCGAAAGAAGCCTTGGAAATTGCTATGAAATTAGAAGTCGCGCCAAGGAACGATACTCAATTTGGAGCACTATAGATTTAGATCCAATTAGAAGCTATGCACTTAGAAATTCATAATTTATGAAGAGACAAGGGTAAAGAAGCTAGCGCATATGTCCTGGGTGCATAGGTTGTAGGGTATCTCGGCCACACTAAATATAAGTTCCCTCTCGTTTTCAGATTATATGCAAGTCGGGGGACCAATTCCGTTGTGCCCAAGGGATGTTGTTGGGCCTAGTTCCCCCACACTTTAGTGCGCCGATTGTCGAGTGGTCGGCGACATGATATAGACCACCGCCTCTTAATTAAGGGCCTACATACCATAAATCGAAGCAACAATGGTGCAGTATTCTGCTCTTTGGTGGGTCACAATGAGCACAACCGCCAAATGTATGACCCCGATGATAGATAGAGGGAACTTGTACATGGTGTAGGCCAACCCTTCATCGCGCAGTATCTCCTCTCGAACGAGGAGGATCCCCGGTAAGAGGACGGGGGAGGGGGGGGGGAGAGGTGGAGGCATCAATCGAGGGAGAGGGTAGATAATTTGTTACAACTCGGGGGGACGTCTGACATTATGCACAATATTTCCCGAACTCCAACATCCCAATCTCGTAGGTATTGTAGGAAATTAAATCATGTAATTGAAGAATGTCCCGTATAAATATCTAAAATGCAAGAAAAGAAGCAGTACACCGACACAAAAAATTACAAATGGTTAATGATGAGCCACGTGATGAGGGTCCAAACCTAAATGTAATTACATGCATGGTATCTCCACCGAAGGAAATAAGGAAAATTCTGCCATGGAACTCGTAATAAGGAAGGAATCCGATAAGAAGGAAGGTCTCGAACCTATAGAAAGAAAAAAGGGACTTTTATCGAAGACAGAAAGGATTTTAATGATGTAAAAGCAACCACTTCGAGAACTCTCAGAGAACCAAAACATGACAATGAGTTTAATCCATTATTACATGCCTAAATTAAGCTACCGCACAATAAGAAGGAAGTAGATAATCTCTAGGTCCCCGATAAATAGTTGCACAGAAAAAGAGGTGTCGCAGATAGAAACCAAGGTTGTAAACAAAGTTTACAAGCGTAAGAAGAGAATGGGTAGGGAGATGCACATGATGGTGCAGATTGGAGACTACGATATGGGCCACGGCATCTTAGATCCGGGGTCCGATGCAAATTTATTACCTCAAAACACCCGGAAAAATATGGGAGTGCCAAAATTGGAATGGACCACCATCTAGTTGCGCATCGCTAATCGACAAAACTTTCATTCCTCTCAGTCGACTTCCACAAGTTATGGTAGAAAGCGAGGGAGTAAATATATGTGTTGACTTCGAGGTTATACAAATTTTGGATGATGAAAATCCCTACCCCTACGTTGTTAGGGATTGGATTGGGCCATTGATATGGTAGGCATCATCAATCCGAAGTGCGTAGCATGATTTTTGAGAATAATGGTACACGGGTGATAGTCCCACCGGATCCGTGCGAAGGAGAAAGATACACAAAACTAGTGTGTGAAGGGGATGATGTTGACCATATTTATAAATTTACCATGTGGGATGAAGACTGGATCAACCCTACAAACTTGATGGCATGTTGAATCGGGAGAAGGACAGCTTTTGTTTTTCTGATTCTAATGGAAAAATGGAGAACTAGCAGAACCGGTTGCACGATGTTTCGCGCTCGCACTACCTCAATATTTCCAAAAAATTCTAGTTCATCTCCTCTAAGGTAAGAGAACTACCCTTATTTGATGGTTCCGGTAGTGTCGTAGAATTTTTTAGCAAAGATTGGAAAAAATTTTTCCGAGAAGAACAAAGGGTTTAGGCGCTTGATTTGGCTATGCACGCAAATCGGGCGTGATGGTTGGAAACGCACAAGGGAACTTTTCAAGACCTGGGAAGGAATGTAGAAAAATGAGGATGATATAGTTTGAAACTTCTGTCACGCCGCCCATTGAATTATTATATGGCCGGGGAGATCTGCGCAAGCACCTCACTATGTGGACGGAGGTATGGGATGAGAAGACATGGAATGAATAGGTTCATAGGTTTGTCCACTCATAAGGACTAGTCCCAACAATGTGGTATCTAGAATCCGAGTTACATGGAGGCACTCAAGACCTGGTACACGATGACCGAAGATTTCTCGGCAACCTTTGGTTTGGTGGGTGTCTCGGAAAAATAGGATGAAGCTCTCACGGACATAGATGCTCTAGTCTTTGATGAATCTCGACCCTTAGGGAGTGTGCCAAGCTAGCCTAGGATGTGCAGATGTAAGACATAGTCAACTACAGAAACTCTGTCGATTGAGGATAACAAAGAGGACCCAAGGAATGTTAATATCCCTAAATCATAAGGAGAGTGTGTAGTTGCAGTGGCCCGCATTAAGAACGGTGGACGTTACCAAACCTTCGAAATTTAAGGAATTCAACATTGGGACAGCATACAACCCAAGTTGGCCAATATTGGGGAATACCGGGATGATGATAGTAGTAGGAAATATTGTCGAATTGTTAACAAAATATCAATATATGTTTCCTACAAAGTTTTCTCGAGTTGAAGGGCATTGTGGGAGACTTGGGTGTCATGAGGATCACACTAAAACCCAATGCGCACCCTATCAAGCAACTTCCCTTATCGATTGAACCCCAAATATAAGTAGAAGGTAAAGGAGGAGTTAGAAAAGATGGTGGTTGCGGGTATTATTGAACCATTCAAGTAGTCGGATTGGGTAAGCCCAATGGTGGTGCAGAGAAAAAATACCAAGGGTGAAATCAGGATTTGTGAAGATTTGCACAAGTTGAATGATGTCTATGTGCATGACCCCTTCCCTACCCCCATTCATTGATGAAATCCTAGACAATGTGGGAGGGCATGAAGCATATTCATTCACATATGGATTCTCAAGGTATCATAAAATTTTCATTGCGCCGAAGACCGCAGTAAGACCACCTTTGCCACCGAATGGGGTTCTTTCCAATATACTATCATGTCATTTGGGTTGAAAAATGCGCCCGCAATCTTCTCGCGTGTGGTTGTGGTTGTATTCAAGGAATTGATGTATAAATTCTTGGAATTCTACCTTGATGACTAGACAGTCTTTGATTGATAAAGAAACATGTGTTGAATCTCGCACATGATGCTTAATACCCGTCGAAAGCACCAAATTTCTCTCAACCTCGAAGAAATGCATATTTTGCGTACCTTTTGGGATTTTGTTGGGACATATAGTATGTTAGCAAGGATTGATGGTAGACCCAACCAAGATCATGGTTATCATCAACTTGGAAGTTCCTACCACCGAGAAATGAGTTGTGCTCCATCCTAGGACATACCGATTATTACAGTGAAGTTTATCAAGGGGTATGCTCGATCACTCGCACCAATGGAGAAGTTGCTAAAAAAGGATGTAGAATTATTTTGGGATGATGAATGTCAAAAGAGCTTTGAGTCAGTTAAAAGAGAAGATGGTCATTGCATCCATTTTGATATTCCCATACTCGTTTCTAAGGTTTTCCACGTGCATGTGGATGCATTTGGCATAGCACTTAGAGCTGTTTTAGCACAACCATGAGAAGGAGACATTGATCACCTAGTAGATTTTGCAAGCGTGAAGCTCTCGAGCATGTAAGGAAACTACTCAAACATACGTAAAGAGAAGGATTGGCCATGGTATACGTGTTGCAAAAATTACAGACACTATTTGCTAGGAGGGCATTTCAAGATGTTCACCGATCATTTTGCTTTAAAATACTAGGTCAATAAGCTCGTGTTGGGGGGAAGATATGCCGATGGTTGTTGTTCTTTCAGGGAATATGACATTTAGATTATTGTGAAGCTAGGTAGGCTCGAATGTTGGGCCCGATCATCCGTCACGTAATTGAGAATGGGGAAGAACCAACCACCCTAGAGGAAGGGTTACCTAATGCACAAATATTCGCTATCAAAGTGGTGGATGAGCACTTTTCTCGATATTATTCATCTTCCCGACCATGGGAACAAGTGTTTGCAGTAGTACTCAAGACAACATAAGAAAAATTTGGTTTCACGTGCAATGATTTCACCCCGATTGCAGGGACGCTTGTAAAAATTAGGAGCAGATGAAGTCTTAAGGAGATATGTGTTGGAGCATGAAAGATGAGCTATACCGATGGAAGCTCATGGAGGAGTGGCAGGAGGCCACTACGCGGGGAAAGCTACTATGCAGAAAGTGTTGTGTGCTAGGTTATGGTGGCCCACACTACATAGCGATGCACAGTGCATACTGTCGGGTCCGTGATTCATGTGAGCGGATTGGGAAGTATTTGTGCCAAGAAGAAATGCCCCCGCAACCGCATATGGTCTTGCAGGGCATTTAAAAAAATGGGCTATAAATTTTTTTGGGTCCAATCAACCCTCTTAGAAAGAAGACTGCACACGATATATCATTACTCCAATCGAATATGTAACCAGGTGGGCGAAGCAAAGGCGATTAAGGATCGTACCATAGATACTCGTCACACACTTCATATTTGATCACATTTTGACCAGGTTTGGGTGCCCGAAATATTTTTATGAGTGATAGAGGTACGAATTTTTTCAACGAAACCATTGAAGCTTTGACCGAGGAGTTCCAGATCCATTAGAAGAAGAGTACCCCTTATCACCCACAAGAAAATGGCATAGTAGAAGCATTCAACAAGATTTTGGAGCATGCACTCACAAATATATGCAATTCCAACCGAGATGATTGGGACGTGCGCATCCCTTCGTGTTATGGGCTTACAAGACAACATGCAAAAAGTTGACAGGGGAAGACACCATTCGAGATGGTCTATGGGCAGGAAGCCATCATGCCAATGGAGTATATTGTCCCAAGTCTCGCGCATTGTAGCCTTCACTAATATGGTTGAGCCCGAAATTATGGAGGAACGGTTGGCGTAGCTTGTTGCCTTCGAAGAAGATCAATTCATTGCTAACTTCCACCAAAGAAGTGCATAAGGCACGCGAAAAGTACTAGCATGATAGACACATCAAGAAGAAGGTGTTCAAGGAGGAATATTTGGTGTTACTCTATGATAGTCGGCTGCGCCACCTAGGGAATTTCAGAAAACATTGGTTGGGGCTATATGTTGTAAAGGAGATTACCGATAGCGGTGCAGCAGCATTTGTCCACGTTGCGCGAAGAAGACCTTCCTAGATACTTGAATGGAAGTTTCTTGAAGCCATATAGATACAATCCGGCATCTACCAAATGACTATATGGCTAGAGCATCGTAATCGAAGGGTATACACACAACAGAGAGCATGGGCATAGGAAGGTGCGCCAGGATCACAGTGGGTAATGCGCAGGTCGGGAAAGTAGCTGTTGGAACAAAGTGCACGGGGGTGAAAAAACGAAATTACCGTTGAATGGAGTGGATTCTTTGTATTTAATGTGGAAATCTTGGAAGATTTTTTTACCATTCCCTTGAAGTTAAATCGGAAATTAATGATAATCCGACCGTTTTTACCATGGGTGACTTATAAAAAAGGGGGGTCATGGGGTCTTAATTGGCTCCATTACTATTTAAACATTTGCCACCTTGTGATCATTTGTAATCTCTATCATCCTACCATCCTGTGAGTTCTATATGTCCGGTCATGAATGCCCTTCCGACCCCGAGTTCATATTTCGCGCGAGAATGACAGACCCACCAACCCTCGCCCGAGGAGCATTCGACGCCCCTCACGACGTCTATGGAGATGGGTTCGGATGAGGTCAAAGAAGTCATTCCCGAAGTGGAAGAAGTTGTATCCACTCCGATGAAATATAAAGGCAAGAGAAATATTTTGAAGTGGGTAGCTTTCGAAGCCGCGCACCTCTCTGCGAATGTAACATCCCCCGAGGCAAGCTTCCAAGGAATGATCCCCTATTAGTGATCCATCAAAGCAATCGATGATTGTTTAACAGAGGCCATGTTCATAGAGCCAATTCCGTGACAACCGCCCTATGTTAAGCCATGGAAGCCTTTGGTACGCAAGCCACGTAACATCGATGCGATGCGGGAATAATCGAAGATGCCATTGTGTCCTCGTATGTCCCTCAAGTCAATGAAATGTATGGCAAGCTTCCTCAAGTGAAGTTTGATTATTATGATCTCGCCCTAATGAAGTAACATTCCCGTAGTTGTCCCCAACAAATTACATGGAACGGGTAATGTACGATGATGTCCCATAGGTCGAGCCGATGCTCCCGGGCACATGGACTTCACAACGCGGGAATCCTCAATCTACTAAGGATCCCCCTATTTCGAGAGGTACCCCATCACAAGCATTTGTGTGCACCAATTGTTGGCCTTGGTCCATGACGGTTCTCTATGGATTTAGGGAATAATCCCTATAGATGTTGAGTTGATCCATTGGATCATTGGCCTACCCAAGAAGGGGCCCCATCCAATGAAGGGATTTGGGAAAAGCATGGAATTGAAGGTAGCAATGGAGGTGAAGGAAACATACAAGGTAGAATGGTATAAGCGGGGCTTTCTAGTCCGATCATCAATGACCAAGCAGCGTGCATGGGTACCCTTGTCCTTGGATGTAAGCTTATGCGTGTTCCGCCCAAGACAGCCCCTCGCACACGACATTTCCTTGGCAGGGCATGTGCGAAAAAGGGGTGTTGTACAACTAGTCGAAATTTCTATGTGAGGAGCTTTTGGCGAATGTGCGCGAATCACGGAACCGGTGAAGTCATTCTATTACTCGTGGCTTTTATTATCGATTGTGTTGGTTGCATGGGAGACCCCAAACTGAGGCAAGATTTCTAAAATTGAGCCCAACATATGCGAGGGGTCGCGCTACGCAAACTTATGGGACTCATCAAACAGACAAGCGGGTCGAAGAAAACAAAATTTTTTGGGTTCTTTTCAAAGGCGTGCCGACACAAGCTATTCATTCCGTACCACTACTCTCGCCGGTCATCTATGAAAAGTATAAAAGCGTGGTGGAGTTTCAAGTGACTATGCACAACATCATGATCCGGGTGCACAAGGCGCCCAATTGGTACCCCTTTCCCTACATGGTTACGTGAGGCGAAGTTGACCATGTCATCACAACATGGCCGAAGTCGTGCAAGGTTGGGCTTGGCTCCACAAAGACCATCATGCCATCCACATCTAAGAAAGAAACAACTCCGAAAGAGACAACTCCGCTCCGAAAGACATAGTGCTAAAAGATACCACCAACTTGCGCATGGAAACAGACGAGAAAAGATGAGGAAGTTGAAGCAAAAAAAGACTCTGATGCAAAAAAGATGCGAACAGAAAAAGACCAGGATTTAGGAGGTGAACACGAGGAGGCGGACCTCAGCGAGTTGGATGGGCTTGGTGGAGATGGTGCGAATCACCACACGACACCAAGCGCGGAGGAGAAACATCTAAGGGGTCGCGCAAGAAGTGGAAAGGGTCCAAGGTGGGCAGAGAAGAGGAGATTACATCGACTAAAGAGGACCTTGAAAAAATTTCCAATGCAGCTTGTGATGGCGTCCGAGGACCAGTGGAGCACCATCGAGGTCCAACACAAAGCCACGGTGGAAGCTTTGCGACCCGACTACAGCTTTTTGTAGCTAAAGGCCGATACATTGCAAGCGAGTGTGGATCAAGAGAGGCCGATGCAAGAAAGCGTGGATCAAGCAAGGCCGGTGCAAGAAAGCATGCCATCTACATCGATCATCATAGCCACTAGAAGTAGAATCTGCACCATCCCCGTGTGTAGTGGCATCTCTAGATCCAACAAAATTATGTGCGCAAATCCAAGCCTTCTCCAAGGTCAGCATCGACCTTGCCAAGTTGTCAAGTGGGAAGCTCCACGCAATACATGTTAGTGTCCTATGATTTAGCATATTGGTGGACCAAATGCATAGGGTAACATCAAACCAGCTCTTTGGAGTCCTATAACCCTAGCCTTCTTGGACTCTGGAGAGGGCTCTCTCTATTTTGTGCAAAGGATGTGAACTTGTTTGCTTTTAGGGTTTGATTTTAGGCTAGTTGTTAAGTTTAGGGTTTGTTTGTTTGTTTGTTTGAGTTGGGTAGATGATCATGTAGAATAGATGGAATGAGATATTTTCAAGTCATTGGGCTATGTAGTCTACAAAAAATTCATGAAAGGTTCTAACAATGGATCTGGGGAGCATCACAGTGGAAAAATTTAACATGGTCGATGGATTCTCAAGGTTTGGTGAAATGAAATGAACATCAAGTTTGTGAACATAGTAGGGCAAAGGGAAATCAAGAATCCTTTGTAAAACACTTAAAACAATAAGGGACTTCAACACTATTTAGCATAAGGAAGTAATCAATAGATAGGGCATACCAATAACTCTTTTATTCAACTCAATAAAATAAGGGACTTGTGTGCTAGGTTATGGTAGCTCACACTACATAGCGATGCACGAGCATACTCAGTCAGTCCGTGATTCATGTGAGCAGATTGGGAAGTATTTGTGCCAAGACTAAATGCCCCTCGCAACCGCATATGGTCTTGCAGGCATTTAAAAAATGGGCTATAAATTTTTTGGGTCCAATCAACCCTCTTGGAAAGAAGACCGGCACACGATATATCATTACTCCAACTAAATATGTAACCAGTGGGTGAAGCAAAGGCGATTAAGGACTCGTACCATAGATACCGTTACACACTTCATATTTGAGCACATTTTTGACCAAAGTTTGGGTGCCCGAAATATTTTTATGAGTGATAGAGGTACGAATTTTTGTCAACGAAACCATTGAAAGCTTTGACCGAGGAGTTCCGCATCCATCAGAAGAAGAGTACCCCTTATCACCCACAAGAAAATGGCATAGTAGAAGCATTCAACAAGATTTTGGAGCATGCACTCACAAATATATGCAATTCCAACCGAGATGATTGGGACGTGCGCATCCCTTCTATGTTATGGGCTTACAAGACAACATGCAAAAAGTTGACAGGGAAGACACCATTCAGGGATGGTCTATGGGAGCAGGAAGCCATCATGCCAATGGAGTATATTGTCCCAAGTCTGCGCATTGTAGCCTTCACTAATATGGTTGAGCCCCGAAATTATGGAGGAACGGTTGGCGTAGCTTGTTGCCTTCGAAGAAGATCAATTCATTGCTAACTTCCACCAAAGTAAGTGCGAAGGCACGCGAAAAGTACTAGCATGATAGACACATCAAGAAGAAGGTGTTCAAGGAGGAATATTTGGTGTTACTCTATGATAGCTGGCTCGCGCCACCCTAGGGAATTTCGGAAAACATTGGTTGGGGCTATATGTTGTAAAGGAGATTACTGATAGCGGTGCGGCGCATTTGTCCACGTTGCGCGAAGAAGACCTTCCTGGATACTTGAATGGAAGTTTCTTGAAGCCATATAGATACAATCCGAGCATCTACCAAATGACTATATGGCTAGAGCATCGAAATCGAAGGGTATACACACAACGAGAGCATGGGCATAGGAAGGTGCGCCAGATCATAGGGGTAATGCGCAAGTCGGGAAAGTAGTCATGGAACAGTGCAGTGAGGGTGAAAAAACGAAATTACCGTTGAATGGAGTGGATTCTTTGTATTTAATGTGGAAATCTTGGAAGATTTTTTACCATTCCCTTGAAGGTAACTCGGAAATTAATGATAATCCGACCGTTTTTACCATGGGTGACTTATAAAAAGGGGGTCGTGGGTCTTAATTGGCTTCATTACTATTTAAACATTTGCCACCTTGTGATCATTTGTAATCTCCATCATCCTACCATCTCGTGAGTTCTATATGTCCGGTCATGAATGCCCTTCTCTGACCCCGAGTTCATATTTCGCGCGAGAATGATGCCCACCAACCCCTCGCCGAGGAGCATTCGACGCCCTCACGACGTCTATGGAGATGGGTTCAGTATGAGGTCGAAAGAAGTCATTCCCGGATGTGGAAGAAGTTGTATCCACTCCAGATGAAATATAAAGGCAAGAGAAATATGTTGAAGTGGGTAGCTTTCGAAGCCGCGCACCTTCTCGGCAGAATGTAACATCCCCGAGGCAAGCTTCCAAGGAATGATCCCCTATTAGTGATCCATCAAAGCAATCGATGATTGTTTAACAGAGGCCATGTTCATAGAGCCAATTCCGTGACAACCGCCCTATGTTAAGCCATGGAAGCCTTTGGTACGCAAGCCGCAGAACATCGATGCGATGCAGGGAATAATCGAAGATGCCATTGTGTCCTCGTGATGTCCCTCAAGTCAATGAAATGTATGGAAAGCTTCCCTCAAGTGAAGTTTGATTATTATGATCTCGCCAATGAAGTAACATTCCCGTAGTTGTCCCCAACAAATTACATGGAACGGGTAATGTACGATGATGTCCCATAGGTCGAGCCGATGCCCCCGGGCACATGGACTTCACAACGCGGGAATCCTCAATCTACTAAGGATCCCCTATTTCGAGAGGTACCCCCATCACAAGCATTTGTGTGCACCAATTGTTGGCCTTGGTCCATGATGGTTCTCTATGGATTTAGGGAATAATCCCTATAGATGTTGAGTTGATCCATTGGATCATTGGCCTACCCAAGAAGGGGCCCCATCCAATGAAGGGATTTGGGAAAAGCATGGAATTGAAGGTAGCAATGGAGGTGAAGGAAACGTACAAGGTAGAATGGTATAAGCGGGGCTTTTCGGTCCAGTATCATCAATGACCAAGCGAGCGTGCATGGGTACCCTTGTCCTTGGATGTAAGCTTATGCGTAGTTCCGGCCCAAGACAATCCCCTCGCACACGACATTTCCTTGGCAGTGACAGTGCGAAAAAGGGGGTGTTGTACAACCGGTCGAAATTTCTATGTGAGGAGCTTGGCGAATGTGCGCGAATCACAGAACTGGTGAAGTCATTCTATTACTCGTGGCTTTTATTACCGATTGTGTTGGTTGCATGGGAGACCCCACATGAGGCAAGATCTTCCTAAAATTGAGCCCAACATATGCGAGGGGTCACGCTACGCAAACTTATGGGACTCATCAAACGACAAGCGGTCGAAGAAAACAAAATTTTTTGGGTTCTTTTTCAAAGGCGTGTCGACACAAGCTATTCATTCCGGACCACTACTCTCACCGGTCATCTATGAAAAGTATAAAAGCGTGGTGGAGTTTCAAGTGACTATGCACAACATCATGATCCGGGTGCACAAGGCGCCCAATTGGTACCCCTTTCCCTACATGGTTACGGAGGCGAGGGGTTGACCATGTCATCACAACATGGCCGAAGTCGTGCAAGATTGGGCTTGGCTCCACAAAGACCATCATGCCATCCACATCTAAGAAAGAAACAACTCGAAAGAGACAACTCCGCTTCGAAAGACATAGTGCTAAAAGATACCACCAACTTGCGCATGGAAACAGGGCAGTAAAAGATGAGGAAGTTGAAGCAAAAAAAGACTCGGATGCAAAAAAAGATGCGAAAACGAAAAAAGACCAGGATTTAGGAGGTGAACACGAGGAGGCGGACCTCGTACGGGTTGGATGGGCTTGGTGGAGATGGTGCAGAATCACCACACGACACCAAGCGCGGAGGAGAAACATCTAAGGGGATGCGCAAGAAGTGGAAAGGGTCCAAGGTGGGCAGAGAAGAGGAGATTACATCGACTAAAGAGGACCTTGAAAAAAATTTCCAATGCAGCTTGTGATGGCGTCCGAGGACCGGTGGAGCACCATCGAGGTCCCAACACAAAGCCACTGGTGGAAGCTTTGCAGTCCAGCTTACGCTTTTTGTAGCTAAAGGCCGATACATTGCAAGCGAGCGTGGATCAAGAGAGGCCAGTGCAAGAAAGCGTGGATCAAGCAAGGCCGGTGCAAGAAAGCATGCCATCTACATCGATCATCATAGCCACGAGAAGCAGAATCTGCACCATCCCGGGTGCAGTGGCATCTCTAGATCCAACAAAATTATGTGCGCAAATCCAAGCCTTCTCCAAGGTCGGCATCGACCTTGCCAAGTTGTCAAGTGGGAAGCTCCACGCAATACATGTTAGTGTCCCATGATTTAGCATATTGGTGGACCAAATGCATAGGGTAACATCAAACCAGCCCTTTGGAGTCCTATAACCTAGCCTTCTTGGACTCTGGAGAGGGCTCTCTCTATTTTGTGCAAAGGATGTGAACTTGTTTGCTTTTAGGGTTTGATTTTAGGCTAGTTGTTAAGTTTAGGGTTTGTTTGTTTGTTTGTTTGAGTTGGGTAGATGATCAGGTAGAATAGATGGAATGAGATATTTTCAAGTCATTGGGCTATGTAGTCTACAAAAATTCATGAAAGGTTCAACAATGGATCGGGGAGCATCACAAAGGGAAAATTTAACATGGTCGATGGATTCTCAAGGTTTGGTGAAATGAAATGAACATCAAGTTTGTGAACATAGTAGGGCAAAGGGAAATCAAGAATCCTTTGTAAAACACTTAAAACAATAAGGGACTTCAACACTATTTAGCATAAGGAAGTAATCAATAGATAGGGCATACCAATAACTCTTTTATTCAACTCAATAAAATAACTCTTTTATATAACCTTGATTTCACATTCAAGGTTATAAAAAAATTTAAGATAAATAAATAGCTTTAATCAAAGAAGAGGGAACTCCTAAACATATTTAATCATATCCATAAAGATATTTGAAACAACTTTTCAAGAGTGGACAAACGAGTATGATCGAAACATAGCCTCTTTGGCAGACCTAATCAAGTGGTACTTCAAAGAGAGACCTCAAGAATAATGTTTTAGTGATATCAAACAAGCAGGGATAACCATAAATCATCTATGATATCTAATTTATTAAACCATTCATAAGATAAACAAGATTGGGTGGGATCTATAGAGCAACTAAGAATTCTCTAAACTCGACCTAGCAGAGGAAAACATAGAAGCAATGAAGGATAAATAAAACTAAGGTGCCTCTAAACAACATTTCTTAGTCTAAAAACTTTTGTCCTACTACAATATAGAAGGATGAAACACAATTATATACAAGAAAAAAAATAACTCGAATAGAAGCACATCACCATTAACCAAGCTCAGGGGATCTTGCAAGCAAGCCTTCTCCATCCGAATAAGCAAAACAATTCATTCACAAACTCCACAACACCAATTTCTCTTCAAGCTCCAAAAGACTATGTATTACTCACAAGAGTCATAACAAAAACCATAAAAAATGAATATTCAATTCTCTATTTAACAAGAAAGGAGGAGAAAACCTAACAAAGTCTCTAGAAGCCTATTGGCTAATCGTAAAGGTCACTTTTGTCCTTGAGACCTCACAAGGCCCAAGGCACAAAAATATCTAAAACAAAAATATATTTTCGGGCATTTTTTAGAAAAGAAATTTACATTTGGGATCTTCCAAGCCCCCCAAAAACTTTCCAAGAATACATTTTTTGAATTTTCCTCTGTAAGCGCGCAAGACCGAGTTTTAGGATGAATTTCCATGCCAAGGGCGTAACACAGAGCAAGAAAATCGGGTCAACTCTGCGACAAGGTTTTGAAGGCCTTCTCGATGTCGGAATAGGCTCCGTGATGGCTCGTTGGAAAGCCCCGTTGAGTCTAATTTCCAAAAATACCCTTCATCTCCTAATTGGACACCCGTAAACCTATTCAAAAATGAAAAAAAATTCCAAGACTGGTAAAGGTGCAAAGACATGTCCCGAAAACTAGGTAGAAAGGTGAAAATTAGGGTGTTTTTTACCCTTTTGGAGGACCAAAACAACTCCAATTGACCTGAAAATTTGTGAGCATGCTATACTTGAGCTGAGGATTCCAAAAAATTTAAGCCTTTCCTCCCTGAAGATGCTCTGAGAAAAATCGTAGCACCATGGGTGCTACCCCCTTGGCCCTCCAAATTAGCAAAAAACCAAAACTTGTCAAAATTCTCCCAAATTTGGTTGATGTGTGCCTCATGGGTTTTGAGAGACCCTGTAGAGAATCTTGTGCCAAGATTCCAAGGTTAGCTTGGCCTTTTTCCTCTTTTAGTGTTTGGATCTTGTTTTGGGCCTTCTTGAGTTTAGCCCTTGCAACTTGGTTTCTCCCGGGCATAATGCTTGGTCATCTTCCTTTGGAGATCAAGATCTTGATTTGCTTTCTTCAATTTGGCCTCCAAGTGTATGTTGGCTCTTTTCCAACCAAGGCTCCCGATCATGTGTTATCTCCATGGCCAATAGCTCATCTAGAGGGAGTTGTTCTTCAAGGGCTGATTCTTGTTCCCTTTGCTTTGCCAATGCCTTCTTCAACCCCATGGTTCTAGGTCTCCTCCTAGATTTTCCTTCCTCATCCTCATGCTCTTCATAAGTGCCCATGAACTCTTCTAGTTTCACCGTGCCTTTTGGGCTTATTTCCGGGCCTTGATGGCTCTAGCCTCATAAATAGCAATTTTTGCTCCTAGCTGCCTGTTCTCCAAGTCAAGGGCATCATTCATAGTCTTGGCCCTATTCAAATTTGCTTGGAGGTCTTCAATGAGGGCATTTTTGTTATGGATGGGAAAGTTTGAGATCCTTGCTTCATTCTCCTCATCACTATCCACCCGAATGATTTCAAACTCCCTCTCAACCTCATGATATTCTTCTTCTTCCTTTACCTTTTGTTTGCCTTTGTCAATATTCTAAGTCGACGTGGATGGCATGGTCCCTTGCTTTTTTAGAGGCAGACAAACACATGCCTCTTTCCTCTATGATATGTGAGAGGGAAAAGCTCAAATTTGCCTACCCGAATGCTCTCACCATGGTTGATCTCAAGACTCGCCTTTTCCTTTCCTCAATGATCTTTGTATTGATGTCTTTGCATTGTGTTCTTGACTCGCCCTCTTGAGAATCACTTTCATTTTCCTCCATGCTAACATTATCGATGTGATATTCACCACTGCCATCAACCTCTTCACTACTTTTTTTGGTTCATAGTGTCACCGTTGTCATCATTATTAGGGCTATCGCTTATCATGGTTTCTTCTTCATCATTGTCCTTTATGTTTGCAACATTATCATGGTCTTTATCATTTTCTCGTGTTGTCACCGTTAGAGGTGTATTTATCAGCTTCTTCATTACTCGTTTGCTTTCTTCACCGTTTTGTGCATTTTCATCCTCATTGTCCTCTACCTCATCTCGCTCTGTACTTGTCCTCTTTATCACTAGCTTGTTCACTCGCCTTCTTCTTGATCATTTTTTGGTCTCTATATCTTCATCATTTTCATTTTCTCCTTCCTTTAGGGTTTTTTACATTTCTCTCTAATTTCACCTTCTAAACAACATGAGAGGGGGAAAGGAATCTACATACCTCTTATAAAAACCTTTAGGAGGTACCAAGCAGAAAATTGGAGGAGTTTTGAGGTGTTTAGAAGCTTGCACATGCATAGAGGGCTTCCTGGCTAAATGCGTAGCATAGGAGAGTAGCACCGGGCCAGCCGGGTCTCTACACGAGCGTCGGGTGTCGGCTAACACCGAATGCGTAGTGCACGAGCGGGGTTTGCATGGGCTTGTCGAGGCCGCTACGTGCAGAGTCAAACACTATTGCACCTATCGGGCCTCTTCCGAACATGTTCAATGCGTAGCACCCGGGCGAGGGTTGCACGATGGTTTTGGGCGTGGGTCGTCGGTTCCCGCATGATGGTAAACACGCAAAGCATCGGGTCACATGCATGCAATGCTCGGTGCATTTCACATGGTAGGCAAGCTCTAGGAGCGTAGCAAAGTGCTTTCCAAGTGCGCAAGACAGGGAAGATTTTTCCCCCAAAGTTTTCCCGTAACTTCAAAAATTTCTCTTTGAAGGCTTTTCGCTCTTTTCAAATGCAAAAAATAAGATATGAAGAGAGCAGAGAGGTCCTTTATACTTCTTGGGGAAAATAAATTAAACTTGAAAACCCACTTTTTCTAATGTTTTGAGTCTTTTGGTCACTTTATCACTTTGATCGATATCTTTTTGACCTTTTATTGTAGGTGACTTGAAAAATTTTCAAAGTAGCTCTTCTTCATTTGGTGGTAGCTTGTCGGAGAAATGAAAAAGATATTTTTTAACTTTGAGGGCTCTGGCAACGTCAAACCTCTTTTTTGCTTTCCCCGAGAAACCGAAAAACATGTTTTTAATCTTTTTTTTACATTTTTTGAGTGTGTGTGACATGAAAACATGTTTTCTTTCCTCCGTACTCGATTTGGGTGGTGAGGCAAAATAAAACTATTTCTAACAAGTGCTTTTTATTCATAACCATGTATGCCATTTCCCTTTAGCCACTTTTGATTTACAGGTGCCATGTCACATTGATCTTGTACCTTCGACATTCTTGGATTTTTAAAAACTTTAGTTACATAATAGTAACTCTCATGACTAGCTTGATTTCTCATCTTGAAACTCAACCCTAGGCTTTTATTCCTTTGACCATTTGAGGGCAATTGATTGCACTTGAAAGCTTGACCTCCCTCACCGATACTCTTTGCATTCTTTCCCTTTGAGGCAGTGAGATATTTTACTTTGACAAACCCTAGGAGTCACCTTCAACAATCCTCGCAAACCTTCTATGTGTTGCATTGGATCCTTATTGGGCATACTTCATTGGTCAACTCGGGTGTTTAGGAATCCTGATTTTCTTGAACATAGGTCGCTTCCTCCTTCTTTGTTGTGGATTTCCTTTAATGAGGAGCAGTGCCTCTTACCTTACCAATTTTTTTCCGCCGATAATCATATTGACACTCTTGCATAAATTTCAAAATGAACAAGTTATCCTTTCGTAAAGCACTTAAACTTGATAAGGAAGTCTTCCTTGTAGACCTTTTTGATCTATCTTGGAAAAATAGGTGCTCGACTTTCTCTCATAGTTGATTCAGCTTCTAGCACATGAAAAATAATGATTTAGAACACCCAAAATAACTCTACAACCTATGAAACCCTAGTGACCTAGTGGCGGGCTCTTTTGACTTGTCCTTTCATCGAAATTAGACTTGGGATCTCAACGGTGTAAAAATAAAGCTTTTTGATCAATGGGTGTATTTGAATATGTAAAAATGGATGTCCTTGATTGATCTAAAGAGCTCATAGAGGTATTTTTGAGACCATCAATGCTTAAGATATCCGGTGAACATGGAAAAAGTAGGTTGGTTGGTGATCCTAGATGGCAAGTGGAGGGGTGAGGCAAGGTAAAACAAATTACCGAGGTCGTGGGTGGAAAATTAGGATAAACATGAATAGAATGAGCCCATGAGGGGTCCCTCTAGGAGTGGTGAGTTGACCATGACATGACAGAAGAGTGAAATATGAAAAAATTATCCTAAGGATAATGAAGGCGATGAGATTTCTAAAACTCACAATATTCATGAATCTTGTTTTTAGAAATCTAGGACCGAAATTTAGCTATCTTTAGATTAGCAAAAATTATTGATGACTAATACCGGCTCCACTTGGGAGATGGCAAGCTCCTTTTTAGGAGTCGTCCCGTAACTTCGTATATCAAATCTCCGAGTTTATGAAGACTAGTACCTCATCCATTGGGCAGATTTTTTCTTCTTTCATTTGCCGATGTTTCTCTTGGAGCTATGACGTCAAAATCTGAAAGACATGTTTGCTTCAACCTCATCTCTACCTACCCATCATACCTTGCCTAACATTTTTTTCTTCCTTTGGGTGCATTTGGACTAGCAAATCCCTTGACATTCCTTTTCTTTTGAAAGCAAAACAAGCTATCTACTTGTGCCCTTATTGCTTCCAAGAGTTCGTATTATGCTAGTGAACTCTTTTTTATTCTCTACCTAGACTATTTGACTATCAAGATTAAGTCGTATGACATTTGAATTCATTCTCTAAGCTATTAACATGAAATTGAAAACATGATTTGACCCAAGATAAAGCAATCTGATTCAACATGGGTTGTGGCATTGGGAAAAGTCGCACAAATACATTATTTTTGTACAAACAAAACTAGAAAGTATGAGGGTTGTGTTTCATCATTTGTTAATCATCCCTATCCTTCTCCTTGGTTCTGATTTGAGCATTTAAAACCAACATCTTTTTTCTCCTAATCTATTTCTACCGAGAAGTCAAGTTTTCGGTGTTTTGACAAGTTCTCTTTCACTAACCTATCAGAGAAAAAATTGAAAACATGTTAAGCCATGATTAGGCTAGATGACTAAACAGGACTCTTTTGGAACAAGTAGTGGCATTTAGGCTTGCACACTTTCAGTAAAGACATTTGTTTTTGGCTATGGGGCTATACCTCTTCTTTAAATCTACCCTCTTTTTTCCTTTTCTCGTTTTTTTTTAGTTTTTTTGTTTTTATGATCTTTCATCATGCAATGTTATGTACAATGAATGAAGGTTTCAAACTAGGGATTCCAACAATGATGGCTGCTTGAGCATCCTCGTCATTGACGTGATCTCCAAATAACTCTACTCCATTCGGGTCTTGTAAAATGAAAACATTATTACCTCCATTTGAATGCTTGGTGTAAGGTTGTTTCCACAAATTTTCAAAATGGCCATGTTCTCCTTTGTATTTTCTTTTTTGAGTCTTGCTTCCAAAATTTTCTTCCGTCAAAGATCCTTCTTAGGTGGAAAAGGTATTCTTCATTAGTTTCAAAACAAGAGAATGATGTCATCAATGTATATCATGGTGGAAAAACTCAAATCAGGAAACATGGCCCTTTGGAAAGTAGCTTCCGCACTCCTTAACTCAGAAGGCATTTGATCATGCATGTAGATGCCCCGAGGTGCTTAGAAAGCGGCTTTATACCGATTAGTTGGAAGTATTATCACATGGTCGTAGTCTAAAACACTATTAAACAATGACATCTTTATATAACCTTCTAGCCCTTGTAGCACATGATTTGTGTTAGGAAAAGGGTGTTTGTTTTTTCGTGGGGGGTTTGATCTGGGCCTCTAAAGTCTACACATATCCTATAACCCTTTTTCTTTCTTTCCTAGTGACACAATGTGCTCCAAATATTTCCGGTTTTTTCTTGAAAGGGATCATAATTGGAGAAATGTTTGTGTCAAAAGGTTTCAAGATCTCATGACCATATGTAAAATCATCTTCCAATTCTTTGCACAATCTTATGTATTTATGTTTTGTGTGAGGTGAAAAAGTCTTGGATAACCCGATCATTTTGGGCTTTTATAGAAGTCGCATATGTTGTATTCTTCTATGTTAGCCTCAGTAGGTACCACTTTAGGCTTCGGACACCATCTTTGGCATCCAACCACTCTTTTGAAGTAAATCGAAACCTTTTGGTTATGAGTTATCTTTGTATGACAAGACCTTAAGGTTCTTTTGATCTAGTTTCCTAAAACATTGTGCTATATGAAAGTTTTCCAAAGCATTTTTATGTCGCGATTTAAGGGAATGTTTCTGTTTTTTATGTTTGTCCTTCATTTGAGAAACCTTGTTCGCATTCTAATCTTAGTTTTAGTTTTGCAATTTTATATTCGGCTTTGCAGAAAATTAAGTTTAGCTTTGCCATCATTTTATTATTTCTGTGTCGCTAGAGCTTTGGCTACCGAGTTCTTCATGCATTGTCCGGTTTGGCTATTGTGGTATGTCTAGATTTGTCTCAATTTCACTTACCGACTCATCAATGTCCTCTTCATTTCATAAAATATATGAATCTAGATATGAATGGATGGAATAAAGAGGTGTGTTGTTTAGCCTTTCTTGTCTGCTAACCATACACTTCATGTGTGATTCTCGGTATAATCTCCTTGTTTGGTTGAAAACGAGGATGGTAGCATATGACATGTCTAGATTCTAATATTAGTTTTAGTTTTGCAATTTTATCTTCAATTTGCAGTAAAATTAATTTTAGCTTTGCCATCATTTTATTATTTCGTAGCTCGGAGCTTTGGCTACCGAATTCTTCATGCATTATCCTGGTTTTACTCGTTGTGGTATGTCTAGATTTGTCTCCAATTTCACTTACCATGCTCATCAATGTCCACTTCATTACATAAAAATGAATGAATCTAGATCCAAATGGATGGAATAAAGAGGTGTGTTGTTTGGCCTTTCTTGGTTGCTAAATGTATAATTCATGTGTGATTATCGGTATAATCTCCTTGTTTGGTTGAAAACAGTGATGGTAGCATATGCCATGTCTAGTTGAAGGTTCTCTAAATTTTAGCTCCCCAAGATCTAGATAAAATCATGCCATACTTGGGGGGAATGTCAACTACTACTATGTCCATGACCAAACCCTTAGTAGGAATTTGTGCCAGATTAACACATAAATCCTTGATTAGACCCAAACACTTGACTCTACTTGAATCAAAGGAATACAGTGTCCTCGTAAGGTTTGATTATCTCTAGGCCTCGATCTCTCCATCACCACCTTTGGCATGAGGTTGTGAGAGGCGCCATGGTCTAGCATGGCATTATGTAAGATTTTTTTCATGTATGTTTAGGCTAACATAGAAAGGGGGAATAGCTCCTTCTTGGTATTTTCCTTGTACTTCAAGTCCAAACAATAGCTCCGGTTTGTCATCAGCCCAAGTGTAGAGTGTCGGTATCATTTCCTATGTTCAAAACTTTCAAAACTTGGGACATGTACATGTCTTGGGTAATCAGCTCAGTTGAGAGGTAAGGTTATCTTGATTTTAGGAATCTCTCCTTCAAAAATGAAAGGTACTTGTGTTTTGGGCATATTTACATTAGTTTTATCAGCCATAATTTTTTTCTACAATTTTAATTTGTTGATTCCGTTTTGGGACTTTGGCAAAAAAAAGTTTTCTTGGGGCCACTAGCGAGAGGCACTAGGGCAGGGCTTTATGTCACCATTTGGTTGGCTAGTTTTGTCTCTTTTTGGATAATTTTTTCCTAGCCATGTGTGTTGGTATTGTCTGCTGTCCTTTATGGAATATTTTCGTGTGTCTTCTCAATGTACTAGTTGTCTAATTTATTATTTTTGGAGATTTCTTGGTTCTTTTTTTCTCATAAGGTCATATTGCCTTTGGACCTCCATTATGGAATTTTCAAATCCTAATTGGTAGTCTTCGTAATCCTCATAGTTTGTTTCGGCTTTGATCCGAGGAAAAGAAACCTTGTTCTTCTTCGAGAGAAAAGCATCACCCTCATTATCGAACCTATCAAGTTTACATGGTTTTCTTCCCTACTGCTCAAAGATCTATTTCCCCTTCATCTACATAGTTATCCTAGAAAGGGGGGCCCTAAGTTGTTGGTCATTTTCCTTTATCCTGATTTGGGGTGGGTCTCTTCTAAAGTTATAATTTATATTTCTGTTTTGGGGGTTTGGTTGGTTTTCCCTAGAGGTGCTCTTTCATTTAGGTTTATCCTTTCCATCATTCTCTCCATTGTTCTAACTAAGTCGTCAATCTTGGCATCAGATGAAGAGGTTGAGGCATAGTTTCATCTTTGTAGGTAACTCTATTTCTTCTGATCTCATCCTAGCCCTATTTTCAATGAGGTTCGCCTCCGCACTCACAACTCTCCTTTTCATTTCTTCTAAACTTTGGGGATCTCTCCGTCTCTTAATTGGTAGGTCATGTCGGGATCAAAGCCTTCCGGAAATTTCACTAATGCTAGGCCTTGTGGGGGTTTCATGTGAGGTGGGAGAGCATTGTACACACTATTGAACCCGATGCAATAGTCTTGGATACTTTCCCGACATTTCTCTTAAGGTTGTTATATTCTCGAGAGGACTTGGAGAGGGTTTTTTCTTAATTTCTCACTTGTTTATGAATGTTTGGTAAAGGGAAGGAGATCATGTATGCTCGTTAGGAGTCAAGATTTTGAACCATTTTTGGATTCTCCTCCTAGGCTTTGGGCAAAGATTCTTATTTTTATGGTCTCCTCTTCTAATTCCATGTAGTCAAAGGCATCATTCATTTTATCTACATGTCGCTAGGTGCTGGGTAGATTCAACTCCTATGAAGTGGGGAATTTTGGATTGGTAGTCATTTGTAAAGGTACCAAAGGTTGTGGTAACACTAGGGGCATACCATGCTTCCATGATGGAAGCTAATGGAACTGAGGAGGATTTACAAGGGGAGGATTTGTGAGATGGGATCAAGTGGTTTGCATAGTGGTGGTATGAATGGGTGTGGTGGAAGTACTTAGACCAACAGAACCGATTCTCGACCGTACTTGGGACGAAAAGAGCCAAAAGTGGTGGAGAAGTTGGAAATCGGTGAGTGGAAGGAGAGGCTTCTTTGCTAGGACTCTACCGCAAATCTATGGGCTCAAGGTCGATCTGGTCAATCCTACTTTCAGTGACTTGGTTCGAAAAGGTTTCTTTGTATGGTGTAAGTCAACCGTAGGGATCTTGTAAGTGTCGTAAGATGTTCAGTGGATAGAAATTTCTCTATTAATGGCCCCTCAAGTAGTTGAATCTTTAGGTTTGGAATTTTTCCACAAAAATCCTTTCCGGGTCATCAACTATAGTAGGAGGGGTTTGGGTCTAGATGAGATCTTGTACCGAACCTTTGTGTAGATGCGATTTCAAACTCAAAATTTAGAGAGGCTGAAATTTTATGACTGCTTTCGAAATGCCGACCTCTCTAAGCATTTTCTAAACTCAAATAGTGTGTGACTAGGCCTCTAAACTTCTCAGGGCTGATTTGACACAATCCTAAGGAATTATATGAACACTAGTAAAGTTAGAAGGCTCACTCGAGGCTTGTGGAGTCGCTGTAGATATTTTTTGGTTGTTTTAAGGATGTATGTTTATGGTCCACCACCAATAACCGACAAAACCAATCTAGGGATGTTTTGGGGTTTTCTCGAATTCCTTTTATGTAGCCCTAGGGTTTCTATGAGTGTCCTATAGCCGAGTCATCATTTTGCTAGGATGGTGGAACAACCGATTCTACTCTTTCGCTAATAGTTTGAGTTCTCTATGATTTGATAAGGGTTTTTTGAAGTTCTAAGGAGTACTTAGATTGTCACTAACTCGTAAAGTTTCTCACCTTGATTGCCATTTGTTGAGAATGCAGCAAGATGATGGAGCTAGTGAAATGAAGTCGCCTTCACTAAGTGGGCCCGCAGCAAATTCTCGCGCAAAGTCTATTTTTGAGACTATGTCTATTTTTAGACATACAGAGCATAATTCGCAGATTCCAGCTTGGAGATTCTTGAAGTATGCGACATGTTGGTAAAAATAGATGAGACCCTTATTTTTAGGACCCCAGTGCTATTTTTTAGACTCGTATCTCCTAAAAATATGGAAGTCAAATATTATTTACCCTTAATAATATTTTGACTATAAAAATGCTAGCTTACTCTCTTGGAGCACTTCGACTTTGAGTCATGGAGGTGGCTCATGCAATCGACGAAAGGAATCACGTGGTTCCTAGGGTTTGATGGCATCTTGCATGGTTGACTTGTACTGGACTTCAGAGGTGCAAGTTTTTGGAGGAGTTAACTGGGACAGATAGTGGAGTTGTGTTCTGTTTATTTTAGTTGAACTAGTTGAGATTAGTTTAACTAGCTAATCAATTAGTTATGAGTGGAGTGAATTAAATATTATTTAATTCACTAATTAGTAACTCATTAGTCAACTCAAGAACACTTCGTTCACTACAAAGGTATGATCGGGCCTGAGTGGAGACCAGTGGAAGAGGTAGTGAGTGAAAGCTTACTGAGTTTGGAGGATCACGTTTGCATGGGATTTGCATTACACTTGGAGGAATTGTCCATGAAAATTGCGCAATCTAAGCCAAGGGGATTCGAACCTTGGATCTCTACTTATAGTAGAGCCATGATTGCTGTAATAGAGGCAAGGCAATTACGGGGAGTTTTGAACCAAATGACTGTGTTCAAAACTAAGCTAGATTGTGTGTGACTTTATGAGAAAGTACTCAGTACTTGTGAGGAGTATTGTACTTGTTTAGTTACATGATTTCTCCATTACAATATACAAAATAGCTGCGTGGTTTTTAGCTATAGGCTTTCCCCATACATACCGAGTTCATGTGTGATTGATTTGATGTGAGATTGCTTCTATTATTTCTCGCATGTGACAATTAATTGTAGAAGAAATTATGTGTTATGCATGCAATTCAGAAATTGATGTGTGATCGTGTTAATCTCCATTGAATAAGTGATTTATTCAAGCTCAATTTCTACATGGTATCAGAGCGAGATTAATTGTCGAGATCTATTACGGTGATTGCAAACTTATTTCCTGGACAGAAGTCCGCATACGGCCAGAAGCCTCCCGATTCATCTTTCTTCGGAAAGTGAAAGGTCCGGTAAAGCCCCTTGCAGTATAATCAAATCTCGATATGGAAATAATTTGTTTTCAAGTGTAGATCTGAAGCGATAGAGCTTGGAGTTTGGAATTGAATTTTTGCAACAGCCTTGTTTTCTTGTAGCTGCTATTGAAAATGTCTTTCAATCGGTTTGCGACTCGACATGCTCTTGAGGGCGGTCGAATTATGTTGCATGGAAGGATCAGCATGGAAGCGGTAGTTAGAAGATAATGGTCCAAGGAGTTCGTAGATGACGATATCCCAAAAGCCCACTGATGCAGCTTTTCGTAGTCGATGCATGGCAAAAGAAGATCAAATGTCGAAGAATCTCGTTGGAGGGCGTCAAGGATCATATTGTATCCGGCCTCGCATGGAAAGGCTACTCCATATTTAATGTGGAAAGCCGACTGCGGATCTATTCCGCAGTAAGAGTGACCAAAGGAAGTCGGCACTCAAAGATAAGCTTAGGAACATCAAGATGGAGAAGGGCTGACAGTATGCCCAAATACCTCACGAAGTTCACTCAATGCGAGGATGAGCCGGGAAGTGTGGGGGTTACTCGTCGATGAAGAGGACATGGTCGACCGGCTCTCCTTCGTCTTCCGAAGGCTTGGCACTCATATCAAGATAGTGTCAATGGCCGTGGAGAAAGCTCTGTCGGATGGGAGCGCTTTGGGCGGATCTCATGCGGGAGGAGATATGAGGACTACTTCGAGATGGATCTTCATCAAAGGGAGCCGATGAAGAAAACGACGCTTTGGTGTCCAAAGCAAATAAGGGGAAGAGCAAGAAAAATCCTTCTCGATTTTGGTGCAAAGGGCAAGAAGTAGGATATGGCGAAAGTGAAGTGTTTTCTCACTGCCATGATCACGACATTATGCTACAAATTGTCCAAAGAAGAAGAAGAATAAGCAAGCGGGAAGATCCGCAGTATGGAGAAGCTTTGGCTTCACGCAGCTCGAGCGTGACTTTTCACCGATTGCATGCTTGGTTTCAAGTGTGATGATCGGTGTGGTTTCTTGGATAGCCGTGCGTCATTTCTATATGACGGGAGACCTGAGTTGTTCTCAGTATCCGGAGGACAAAGATTTGGGTGTGCACATCGAGATGGGCGATGACTTCGATGAGATACGAAGCAGACCGTATCTGGTACCGTATCCTTTCGTGAGGAGTTCGTAAACCCTTTTGTCTTAAAGGATGTCGATGCATGTACCGGGATTGAAGAAGAACCCGATTTCGGTGGCGATGTTGGAGGATAACGGGGTATGATGTGGTCTTCGCGCGAAGGAAAAGCCTTCCCGCGCAAGAAGACCACCGGAGAGACCCCGAAGATAGGGGTTCGAACTCGGAACCTTTATCGCTTGTAGTAGATGACCGCGCAAAGTATGGCATGCAAGGCGGGAGAAGTGGTGAGCCGGGATGATGAGGGCGAACCATGGCACAGGGAGATTGGGCCATCTTCACCATGGAGCTTTGAAGATTCTCGCAGCATATTTCTATCGACTTCCTAAGGGCACCCTCGCGTGCCTGGATTAGTGCAAGGGGTGTACTTTAGGGAAGTATGTGAAAGCCACCTTTTCACGAGAAGGATAGTCGCGCCACGCACTGATCCTTGAGAGAGTTCACACGTACGTGTGTGGTCCTTTCTCGCTGTTTCGACAACAGTAGCTACCAGTATTATGTGATCTTTGTCGATGATTTCTCTCGAAAGTGTCGGATCTTCTTCATGCCGAAGAAGAGCGATACATTCGCGAAGTTCGTGAGTTTAAAGCACCGGTCGAGAAGGAGTCGGGGAAGAAGGTGATTGCTCGAGGAGTGATAACGGTGGTGAATTCATCTCTGCTCGAATTCGCGGAGTTCGCGCAAACGTGTAAGGGATTCGGAGAGAGCTCATCGCACCCCTACAAACCCACAGCAGGATCAGGGGTGGCCGAGCGAAGAACAGAATCGATCGTGGGTGTCGCACGGCGATGTTGCATGATCGTGGCCTCACCCCTTCACTTGTGGGTCGAGGCATGCAATACAACAAGGTATGTGCATAAACCGTTGTCCTCACAAGGTTCTTGGCATGAGTACACCCTGTGAGGAGGCTTATTCTGGCAAGAGGCCCGATATTTCCACTTTGCGGATATTTGCTCCCTCCGTTCACATGCATGTGACGAAGGATGCGAGAAGGAAGTCGGATCCAACAGCCGAGGTTGGAATATTTGTGGGGTACACCGATACACCCCATAACTATCTGCGTGTATATGCCGTGACATGGGCCGCAAGACTGTTGTGCGACGGGATATAAAATTTCATGGAGGAGAAAGCCATGCGCTGTTTCGCTTGAGAGGGAGCTACACTTGCATGCGCATGAGGAGCCATAGTTCTTAAGGAGGAGTCTTCGGATGTGGATCAGCCACAAGAGGAGGTTTAGGGAGGTGGAAGAAACCACCATGTAGCAGCAACCATCGCAGGGCGCATGCGCACCATGTGATTTCCGAGCGACCGGCTCGGGGATGCAGCAGAAGGTCGTAGGGACTCACCTACAAGACAACGCGTGACAGAGACAACACGGACGCAGTACACTCGGATACATGGCTCTTGTGAGTCAATGTGTCGTGACGCAGCCATCCCTCTTTTCGAGGAAGTCGTGGAGGAACCCGCATGGGTCGATGCCATGATGGAAGAATATGATTCGATCGTCAGGAACAAGGCATGGGAGATTGTCCCAAGACCGGTAGGGAAATCGAGTGGTGGGTTCGCGATGGATCTACAAAGGTGAAGCGAGCAGCCGACGGAGTGTGGAGGAAGCACAAGGCGAGATTTGTCGCCCGTGGCTTCTCGCGCATCGAGGGGATTGACTATGAGGAGACCTTTTGCACTGTCGCAAGGTACTCTTCCATACGCACGATCCTTGCTCTCTCAGCGCGCATGGGGTGGCACATTCATCGGATGGATGTGAAGACCGCAGTTCCTCAAGTGGGTTGATTGAGGAGGAGGTGTACATAGAGCGACTCGAAGGTTTTGAGATCTTTGAGTAGGAGTCGCATGTGTGTCGACTCAAGAGAGCACTCGTATGGGTCGAGCAAGCACCTGCGTGCTTGGGTACACACTGGGACAGGCGACTACTTTCACCGGACTTGGATTCTCCAAGAGTGAGGCGGATCCAAACCCCTGTACTAGATTGTGGTGGAGGGTAAGTCGTTGATCATCGTACTCTATGTAGATGATCTGATTTTGACTCGGCGATAAAGCAGCTGATACTTTCATGCAAGGATGATCTTGCACGAGAGTTTGAGATGAAGGACCTGGGCATCCTTCATTATTTCCCTCGGGATTGGAGATTTAGCGTCATGCAGTGGAGGGACCGTTTTGCTTTCTCAAGGCAAGTATGCCTGGGAGATTCGGAGAGGTTCAACATGCAAGGTCGCAAGCTCTGTTGACACTCCTCTTCCGGTGGTTGGAGGAAGGAGGATGCTACTACTCAGACGGAGGTAGTGGATGCCACCGTCTTATCGACAAAGTTGGTGGGGGTCGCTTATGTATCCGGTCAATACACGACCCGACATATGCTATGACGTTAACCAGCTTTCGCAAGCTATGGTTAAGCCTCACAAGCTCTTTGGAAGGCGGGCAAGCATGTATTGCGCTATATCGCAGGCACATCGGGATATGGATCTATGGTACAGGGACAAGAGGATGGAGTGAAGCTTTGCGGCTTCACCGATGCGGATGAGGCAGGGAGTCCCAACGGACGAAGAGCACCTCCCGGGAGGGAGTTTTTCGAGCATTGGGTCGACAACAGCTTCTCCGGTATAGTAGAAGTAGAGATCCGTAGCACTCGCTCCGAGAGGCCGAGTACATGGCAGACGAAGTTTGGTCTGCATGCGAGGCTATTTGGATGAGGAAGATCTCGTGTGTTTGTTCGAGTTGCATTTAGAGCCTACATGTGATTCACTTGTGATACATCAGAGTTGCATCAAGCTCTCGTTAATCCAAAGCATTTCATGATAGGTCCAAACATATCGACATCCGGTACCATCATATTAGAGATTGTGTTCGCGGAGGATCATGATGCTTTCATATGTTCCCACTGAGGATCGTGGATGCGCGACATCTTGATGAAGGCGCTCACCGGTGAGCAAGTTCGAATTCCGCAGAGCGGTGATAGGGGTTGCAGATAATCCATATCTTGTCGAGAGGGAGTGTTGAGAATGCGAAACGAAGATGATGGAGCTTAGTGAAATGAAGTCGCCTTCACTAAGTGGGCCCGTTGTGCAAAATTCTCGACGCAAAGTTCAGCTTTTTAGACTATGTCTATTTTTAGACATGACTATACATCAATTGCAGAATTCCGCTGGAGATTCTTGAAGTATACGACATGTTGGTAAAAATAGATGAGACCCTTATTTTTAGGACCCCGAGTGCTATTTTTAGACTCGCTATCTCTATAACATGGAAGTCAAATATTATTTTGCTCTTAATAATATTTTTAACTATAAACAGAGCTGGTTTCTCTTAGAGCACTAGCATGAAGTCATGGAGGTGGCTCATAACCCGACGATAGCGAATCACGTGGTTCCTGGGTTTGATGGCATCTTGCATGGTTGACTCGCCGTTGGACTTCGGTGCGTGTTTTGTAGGAGTTAACGGGATGGCATAGTGGAGTCGTGTTCTCGTTTATTTTAGTTTAAACTAGTTGAGATTAGTTTAACTAGCTAATCAATTAGTCAGAGTGGAGTGAATTAAATATTATTTAATTAACTAAATTAGTAACTCATTAGTCTAACTCACAAGAACACTTCAGTTCACCACAGTGCATGATCGCCGCGTGGAGACCAAAGTGGAAGAGGTAGATGAAAGGGGTGAGTAAAGCTATCGCTTGAGGATCAGCTTTGCATGGGATTTGCATTACACTTGGAGGAATTGTCCACGACAATTGCATGCCAAGCACAAGGGGATTCGAACCTTGGATCTCTACTATACGAAGCCATGATTACGCTGATAGAGGCATAGAGCAATTAAGGGGGAGTTTTGAACCAAGTAGACTTGTTCAAAACTAAGCTAGATTGTGTGTGACTTTATGAGAAAGTACCGAGTACTTGTGAGGAGTATTGTACTTGTTTAGTTACATGATTTCTCCATTATAATATACACAATAGTCATGGGGTTTTTCAGCTATGGCTTTCCCCATACATACTCGAGTTAATGGTGATTGATTTGATGTGAGATTTGCTGCTTATTTTCACATGTGACAATTAATTGTAGATGAGATTATGTGTTATGCATGCAATTCGAAATTGATGTGTGATCAAAGTTAATCTCCGTTGAATAAGTGATTTATTCACTTAATACTCTACACCATTTATGTTAGGCTATGAGTTGCGCGATAAATCAATATATACCGTTTCGACAATGGGCTTCCATTTTCTCACGATGTATAAGTTTGTTACTTACTCGCGAAAAGTCCCACCGTGATCACCATTATGTTAGGGTGATATGAGGTGGCGAAAGAATCACTGGACATTCTTGACATAAGGGCTTTTCAAAGTCTTCAAGGATGTCTAGGTTGTTAACTTACTCAGAAAGGTCCCACCGTGATCGCCATTATGTTAGTGTCCCATGATTTAGCAAATTGGTGACCAAATGCACGAGGTAACATCAGACCAAATCTTTGGAGTCCTAGGACCTAGCCTTCCTAGACTCGCAGAGGGCTCTCTCTATTTTGTGCAAAGGATGTGAACTTGTTTGCTTTTAGGGTTTGATTTTAGGCTAGTTGTTAAGTTTAGGGTTTGTTTGTTTGTTTGAGTTGGGTAGATGATCAAGTAGAATAGATGGAATGAGATATTTTTCAAGTCATTGGGCTATGGAGTCTACAAAAAGTCATGAAAGGTTCTAACAATGGATCAGAGGGAGCATCATGAGGAAAATCTATCATGGTCGATGGATTCTCAAGGTTTGGTGAAATGAAATGAACATCAAAGTTTGTGAACATAGTAGGGCAAAGGGAAATAAAGAATCCTTTGTCAAATACTTAAAACAAGAAGGGACTTCAACACTATTTAGCATAAAGAAGTAATCAATAGACATAGGCATACCAATAACTCTTTGATTCAACTCAAGCAAATAAGCATTTCGGATAACAATCCAATGAAATATAGAAGGCGAGAAACTCATTTAACTTCTAGTGATTTCACATTCAAGGTTAGAAAACATTTAAGATAAACAAATAGCTTTAATAAAAGAAGAGGGAACTCCTAAACATCTTTAATCATAGCCATAAAGATCTTTGAAACAACTCTTCAAGCATGGACAAAAGGGTATGATCGAAAACATAGCCTCTTTGCGAGACCTAATCGATGGTACTTCAAAGAGAGACCTCAAGAACGGTGTTTTAGTGATATCAAACAAGCAAGGGATAACCATAAATCATCTATGATATCTATTGTATTAAACCATTCATAAGATAAAAAAGCTTGGGTGGGTCTAGAGAGCAACTAAGAATTCTCTAAACTCGACCTAGCAGAGGAAAACATAGAAGCAGTGAAGGATAAACAGAAACTAAGGTGCCTCTAAACAACATTTCTTAGTCTAAAAATTTTTGTCCTACTGAAATATAGAAGGATGAAACACAATGATACACAAGAAAAAAAATAACTGAATAGAAGCACATCACCATTAACCAAGCTCGAGGATCCCGCAAGCAAGCCTTCTCCATCAATAAGCAAAAACAAGCCATTCACAAGCTCCACAACACCAATTTCTCTTCAAGCTCCAAAAGACTATGTATTACTCACAAGAGTCATAACAACAACCATAAACAATGAATCCTCAATGCTCTATTTAACAAGCAAGGAGGAGAAAAACCTAATAAAGTCTCTAGAAGCCTATTGGCTAATCATAAATGTCACTTTTGTCCTCGAGACCCTGAAGGCCCAAGGCACAAAAACTATCTTTTTCGGGAATTTTTTAGCAAAGAAATTGACATTTGGGCTCTGCCAAGCCCCCAAAAACTTTGCCAAGCATACATTGTTGAATTTTTCCTCTGTAAGGGTGCAACACCGAGTTTTAGGATGAATTTCCATGCCAAGGGCGTAGCATGAGAGCAAGAAAACCGGGTCAACTTGTAGCAAGGTTTTGAAGGCCTTCCCGATGTCGGAATAGGCTCCGTGATGGCTCGTTGAAAATCCCGTTGAGTCTAATTTCCAGAAATACCACTTGGTCTCCTGATTGGAACCCTTGTAACCTATTCATTCCAAGGCTGGTAAAGGAGCAAACGACATGTCCCGAAAACTAGGGTAGAAAAGGTGAAAATTAGGGGTGTTTTTTGACCCTTTTGGAGGACCAAAAACAACTCCAATTGACCTCAAAATTTGTGAGCATGCTATACTTGAGCTGAGGATTCCAAAAAATGTAAGCCTTTCTCTCCTAAATATGCTCTGAGAAAAAGCGTAGCACCATGGGTGCTACCCCCTTGGCCCTCCAAATTAGCAAAAAACCAAAACTTGTCAAAATTCTCCCAAATTTGGTTGATGTGTGCCTCATTGGGTTTTGAGAGACCCTATAGAGAAGCTTGTGCCAAGATTCCAAGGTTAGCTTGGCCTTTTTTGCCTCTTTTTTAGTGCTTGGATCTTGGTTTGGGCCTTCTTGAGTTTAGCCCTTGCAACTTCGTTTCTCCGGGCATAATGCTTGGTCATCTTCCTTTGGAGATCAAGATCTTGATTTGCTTTCTTCAATTTAGCTTCCAAGTGTATGTGGGCTCTTTCTAACCAAGGCTCCCGCTCATGTGTTATCTCCATGGCCAACAGCTCATCTAGAGGGAGTTGTTCTGCTAGGGCTAATTCTTGTTCCCTTTGCTTTGCCAATGCCTTCTTCAACCCCCATGGTTCTAGGTCATCCTCCTAGATTGTCCTTCCTCATCCTCACTCTCTTCATAAGTGCCCATGAACTCTTCTAGTTTCACCTGTGCCTTTTGCACTTCTTTCCGGGCCTTGATGGCTCTAGCCTCATAAATAGCAATTTTGTGCTCCCTAGCTACTGTTCTCCAAGTCAAGGGCATCATTCAGAGTCTTGGCCCTATTTAAATTTGCTTGGAGGTCTTCAATGAGGGAATTTTTGTTCTGGGATGAGCAAGTTTGAGATCCTTGCTTCATTCTCCTCATCACTATCCACTTGAATGATTTCCCAAACTCCCTCTCAACCTCATGATCTTCTTCTTCTTCCTTTACCTTTTGTTTTGCCTTTGTCAATCTTCTGAGTCGAGGTGGATGGCATGGTCCCTTGCCTTTTAGAGGCAGAAAACACATGCCTCTTTTCCTCTATGATATGTGAGAGGGAAAAAGCTCAAATTTTCCTACTTGAATGCTCTCACCATGGTTGATCTCAAGACTCGCCTTTATTTTCCTCAATGATCTCTCGTATTGATGTCTTTTGCACCGTGTTCTTGATCTGCCCTCTGAGACTCACTTTCATTTTTCCTCCATGCTAACATTACTATTGTGATCTTCACCATCGTCATCAAACTCTTCACTGCTTTTTTGGTTCATAGTGTCACCGTTGTCATCATTATTAGGGTTTTCATGTTATCATGGTTTCTTCTTCATCACCGTCCTTTGTGTTTGCAACATTATCATGGCCTTTTATCATTTTCTCGTGTTGTCACTCGTTAGAGGTGTCTTTATCAGCTTTCTTCATTATCGTTTGCTTCTTCACTTGTTTTGTGCATTTTCATCTTCATTTTCCTCTACCTCATCCTGCCTCTGTACTATCCTCTTTTATCATCGGGCTTTGTTCACCGCCTTCTTCTTGATCATTTTCTCGTCTCTGTATCTTCACCATTATCATTTTCTTCTTCCTTTACGGGTTTTTTACATTTCTCTCAAAGTTCACCTTTTAAATAGCATGAGAGGGGGGCAAGGCATCTACATACCTCTTATAAAAACCTTAGCAGGTACCAAGAAAAAAATTGGAGGAGTTTTGAGGCATTTGGAAGCTTCAGATACATGTGCATAGATCCGCTTCCCCGGCTAAGCCATAGCATAGGAGAGTAGCATCAAAGCGCTCAAGTCTCTACACGAGTTGTTGGGTCGATTGACACACCGAACGCACGTGCCAGGGTGGCCATTGCTGCCATGCTGCACAAGCTCGTCGGCCACCGCGTGCAGAGTCAAATGCTACCGCACCTCGTCGAGCCTCTTCTGAAACATGCTCAATGCGTAGCACCCTAGTGAGGCCAGCATCGGGTCAGCTCTTGGTGCAGATGCTTGATCAGTTCAGTACCATGGTAAACGCACAGCATTGGGGTCACAAGCGCAGAAGCGCCAAGGCGAGCCACACGTTTAGGCAAGCTGCGCGAGCATAGCATGTATTTCCGTGCGTTTAAAATAGCACAGGAGATTTTGCCGAAGTTTTCCCGTAACTTCAAAAATTTCGTTGAAAGCTTTATCACTCTTTTAAAATGCACAAGGATAGGAAGAGAGCAGAGGTCCTCATGCTTCTTGGGGAAAATAAATTCAAACTTGAAAACCCACTTTTTGCTAATGTTTTTGAGTTTTTTTGGTCACTTATCACTTTGATCGATATCTTTTTGACCTTTTATCGCGTGACTTGAAAACTTTTCAAAGTAGCTCTTCTTCCTTTTCGTAGCTTGCAGAGAAATGCAGATCCTTTTTTAACTTTGAGGGCCTCTGCAACATCAAACCCTTTTTCTGCCCTAAGAAACTGAAAACATGTTTTTATCCTTTTTTTGACATTTCGAGTGTGAGTGACATGAAAACATGTTTTCTTCCTCTTACCGATTTGGGCAAAGGGTGAGGCATAATAAAAGCCTATTTCTAACAAGTGCTTTTTCTTCATAACCATGTATGCCATTTCCCCTTTAGCCATTTTTGATTTGCGAGATGCCATGTCATATTGATCTCTGTCCTTCCGACATTCTGAATGACAACTTTATTCACATAATAAAGAACCTCATGATTAGCTGATTTCTAAATCTGAAACTCAAAGCCTAGGATTCTATTCCTTTGACTCATTTGAGGGAAATTGACTACTCTTGAAAGCTTGACCTCCCTCATTATACGCTTTTCATTCTTTCCCTTTGAGGCAATGAGATATTTTACTTTGACAACTTAGGAGTCCCTACCTTCAACATCCGTCTCAAACCTTCTATGTGTCGCATTGGATCCTTGTTGGGCATATTATCGGTCAAATCAAGTTAGGAATCTCGATTTTCTAACATAGGTCGCTTTCCTCCTTACTTTTTGTGGATGTCTTTAATGAGGAGCAGCCTCTTACCTTACCAATTTTTTCTCATCGATAATCATATTGAAACTCCTCGTAGAAAATGTCGAAATGAATAGTTATCCTTTCGCAAAGCACTTAAACGATGAGTAAGGAGGTCTTCCTTGTAGACCTTTATGTTAGAAAATTACATATGTGATAATGCAAATACATAAATATATGGAAAATACAAGCACACACATGGCAAACCGTAGAGACACATATAGTACGTGGGTTCACCCTGGCTTGGGCTACGTCCACTCGAACAAACTGCAAATTCTTCCTTTTCTATTATCCGACATAGAAATGAATGAGACAAACCCACAGGCGATCCGATCGTACATCCCTCTACTCTCTCTCGCGCTCCCTATCACTTTATCACGCTCATAGAATACACATGTAATACACAACCGCAATACACGCCCTCTACACAAAGAGAGGTAAGCCACTCTAGGGACCCTAAAATAAACATAGCCTCTACCGTCGATCATCCATTCTGCTGACGCACCCCGTATTGACTTTAGAAATTACTATACTTTTACAAGGCAATTTTACGATCCGTTTGCTAGTCTTTCGCGCCACGAAACACCTGTGACCGCCGGCGACGTACGTCGCGGACGCGACAAGTCAGCATGCGCCGCAAGGGTGCACAGCTTCCGTATACATCCGGGCACTAAAACAAGTATCTTCCGAATCTAGAATGAAAATCGTGCCCACACCAGCTAACTCTCCACTTTGAGACCGTATTGTAGCAACCTCCACCGCTACTTCATTTGCACGTGAAAATGCACTCCTCTTTGGACCTCAGTCGTTTTCTCATCTTCACCATCTATCTTTCAAGCACCACGAGACCGAACACATTCTCACTTCCTCCTCGTGATATAACTTTTTGTTAGCATATCCGCAGGATTCTCGCTAGTGTGTATTCCTTTTTCCATCTTTTACTCTCCATCTTCCTAACACCTGACCGTGGATGAAATGGTACTTAAGATGTATGTGTTTAGTCGTGGAATGAAATGCCGAGTATCTTTACGCAGTATGACATGGCACTTTGGCTACCACCGTATAATGTGCCCAGTATCAAAGCTTCTTACCCAATCTCACCCATAAGCCTCTTGTGAACCTAAAAATCATTTCTTTATTTACCCGGAGCAGCAACATGGCACAGTTTGCCATGGTTACAGGCAGCACACTGGATTTTTGAAACCCATCACGATGTTGTTCCACTTGGCGCTAAATGGACATGTATCCCGTAGTGCTCCTCCTATTATCTCTCCATCACCGCCAGGATTCTACACTCAACACATCCCCGTAGAGCAATGTATGAACTCACCAAAGCACATGCTTGATTTGTGGTACCTCTCAAATAATTCCAGAATCCATTTAATACATACCATCCAATAAGTTCTTTTCCCTAGATTATTCATGTACCGCTGCAACTCTCCACTCGCGATGTTAAACTAATATCAAGCCTTGTGTACCATTGCACACATTAAGCTTCCAACTCGGCTGATTCGTATGGAACTTTAGACATATAATCCATGTTCCTTTCGTCTGGGCACATCTCCATTACTAAGCTTTGAAATGGCTAGCAAAAGCGTACTGATCCGGTTTTGCATTGTGCATATTAAATCTTTTCAACACCATTTTGTATGTACTCATTTTCGAGACTCGTGTTAATTTTCTACTTTTTCCTATCTCTCGGGTTATTCTCATACCAAGGATCCGTTTTGGTGTACTCTCCCAAATCCTTCATGGTCAGCAAATGTAATTTTCCGAATTTTTGTTTGAGCACATTTATTTTCCCTGACAAGTTAGACCTCGCATACAAGCAAAGTCATCTCACATGTACAATAACAATATAATATACCTGCAAGCATCATTTTTGTTTGTAGATAAACACAACGATCGCAGTGACATCTAGGAGACCTTTGTTTAGACATAAACTTGTCAAATTTTAGATAACACCGCCTTTGAGCTCGTGGTTACAAAGCCATGCTCTTCTCTTAACCTCCGCACACCAATTTTCTCTTTCCCTCGACCTCATATCCTTCTCAAGGCTGCGCATGTATATCTCTTCCTCCAAATCTCCATGGAGAAATGTTGGTCTTTAAGCATCTAACCGTTCGAGATGTAAATCGTCCCACAAGACTTAAAAAGTTCGATTGAAAGTCATATTAACAACAGGAGAAAATATTTCATCAAAATCAATACCTTTCTTCTCGTAGCAAACCTCTGCACAGACAAGTCTAGTTTTACTGTACCTCTGCTTTCTCTCCGTCTTTCTTCCTTTAGCATGTAAACCCATTTTGATTTCCGCAATGCAGTTTTACCGATGTGCAACCCGACTAAGTCCCACTCAGTTATGCATCAGGAGTCCATCTCTTTTTCCATGGGATATCTCTCACTTTCTTTCCTCGCTTTCAAACTGGCTTTCTTTTCTTCATAAACATTCAAATGTTCACCGAATGAAATCGACAATAAATAATATAACGAAGGAGAGTATCAAGCCGAGAGCGTTTGCTTGGTCCTAGTATGTATCTTTTAACACCACTTTCGCATGCTGTTTCCTGAGGTGCTCTCGTTGCTATTGTGGTGGTTGCTACTATTGTGGTTGTTGATTATTATTATTTCTCGTGCACCTTTACTTTTTCTCGCTATCTCCATCAAGAACCGTGTAATCCTTGCTTTGCTTTTTCCTATTTATTTTCTCGCAGAATCGATTCTTGTACAAGACCTTTTCATTGAATATTACATTCTCTGCTCTTACGTATTTTGTGATTTTCATAATCATATAAACGAGAACCAAAATCTATTAACACCATATCCAATAAAGGTACATACTTTCTTTTGATTTTGGCTCAAGCTTTGTTCTATTTTCTTTATGACATGGACAAAGGCTCACAACTCAAAAGGATTTCTAGAAAAAGAGTAGTTTACCTTTTTACATGCAAACCATGCTTTTCCTCCGGAATACCACCATCCAAGGAACTTCGAAGGCCCTCTCGCTTTATTTGATAAACAAAGCCAGTATCTGCATGCGCATCTACCCAGTAAAATTGTAAAGGCACCCTCGTATGCACCTCATGCTACCTCAGACGCTCCATGATTGTTCTTTTCATCCTTTCGACACACCATTTTCGTGGTGTTCTTGAACTCCGTCTTCTCTCTACGGGACGTTGCTTTCCGAACGTAACATCATCAAACTCTTTGCTGCAATATCTCACCTCCATCGTCCGATCCGATACACTTCGAACTTCTTTCCGTCTCAATCTCAATCCAAAGCTTTCCATTTCGAGAGTATCACACATCAGATTTATTTTGAACACAGTGATCTAAAGTTTTTCTCTGCTGCAATGTCACCAACAAACATAACATAATAGTGAGGCCACCGAGAGATGATACCTCCGAGCAACGTCCCCACACATCCGTATGGCACAAGCTCCAATTTTTCGTTCTTTCGTTTTCTTTTCCCAACTCGTAGCATAATATGCCTCTCTTTTGTTTTCCATATAAATTCAATTTTCACGTGAAATTCAAATCAACATTCTCTCAAACCTCAGCAACAAAATTTCCTTTGGAGTGAAGAATCTTTCTCTCGGAAGTTAAAGCACTACCGCGAGTTAGAAATACCATTTCATAAATACAATATACCAACCTTTTCACCTTTTTCTATTACCAGGCTCCTTTGGTGACCTTCCAAGTTTTTATCCTCAGGAAAGTTGTCACACAACCTTTCACCGCTACTTTGAACCCAGCCCCGTTGAAATCAGATTTTTCTTTGTAACCGGAACATGCCTCACCTCCTTTAATGGCCATTGCTTTCCATTTTGCCGTTTTACAAGAATCTTACCCATTACAACAATGCCGTGGTTTATCATCACCCAAACGAACTCCTTCCAAAATCTCCTCGAACATAGTCATGAAAATATTTCTTATCAAGTCCGGCATGTGAATGAAGCTTCCTCGGACTCATACAACCCAAGACTCGAGAATATTTTTTAAAGATGAATCAAAGCATCTTGTATGCACATCGCCCGCCACATTTGCTTCATGATTGTCTTTCTTGTTGTGCATCTCCTTCTCTTTCCTTTCCCGAGATCTCAGGCCGCTCTTTTCTTTAGTGTCCTTTTTGTTTCCACATTTCAGACACCATCCTCGATCTAGACTTGGATCCGCCTTTCCTTGATTTACCGTGGACATCCCGTGCTCTTTTCCTCTTTCTCCATTCTCCTTTCTAGACTTTCAGCACTCAGCACATACCCGAGTGTCTCACCGCAGCTTTTCCTGTACGCATTTCGCCTCTAAGGATAGCACCCACAACATCATAAAAATTTAAAGTACTATATCCGCAGATAGAGTTACCAATGGCCATTACTAAACCACTCACATCCGCTTATGAGCACAAGAATGAAACATGTCACATCATCATCAAACGATTTACTCTAGAACTGACCTGATCGGCAACCGGATCAACTCATTTCAACATGGTCTCGCAACAAATCCACCTTTCCCGACTTTTTAAGAAATACCTTTATTTGAGGCTAAGGGCTTTTTCATATAGTTTTGCCAACGAATGCCAACAAACCCTCTATCTATTGTCTCCTTCTCATATTATATGACAGGCAATCTGATGCCAGCAAGGCACAACCACACTATTTCGAGTGCCTTTCTATACTTTAGGGAATGGTCCATTCCGCGTCCGTCATGGCCACCGGCTAATGCTTTGTTTTTTTCCGCTTGTCAGTCATCGCATTTTCACCCGTTGATGATGACTAGTTGTTAAAGCCAAGTTTTCTAAAGCACTCGATCTCCAACATGTCAAATTTTCTAGCCTAGAAAACGCCCATAAACATTTTTTCCACTCCTATCTTTACATCACCCCACGATGATGATAAAACATAAAGGCAGCGAAAGTGAAAGATGACGACCGCCGAAAGCAAGATGGAAATGACATCACCGTGTTAAACCTCCTCCAAGCATGATCATGAGGGTTAAACATGACCGAGAAAACCTCCATCGATACATGAGCAAAGGAGGGTTGATCGACCGAGAAAACTCCTCCTCTCCAAGGTACGAGAAGAAGTCAGGTCATTGGTTGAAAACCTCCTTCATTTTTACAAGCAGAGGGCTTTGGCAATGTGACAAAGGCGCCTCCTTCATTTAATAATAATAGGGCCGTGAACAAAGGTATGGCCTCATTTAAAGGGCACAAAGCTAACAATGATGCAAACTTCCCCGAAAAACTTGTTTAATACCTTTGTCTCCAATAGATTCAAAACCACTAACATAGCCGTGCATGTTTCAAAGATTGGTTATATGGTTTCACTAATTTAAAAGCAGAGTTTAAGTGCAAGTGGAGACAAGCGATAGCGTCATGAATAGAAAAATGGTGTTAAAAACAAGAGAAAGAAGGCATGGTGTTTTAAAAGGTTCTTACATGAGTTTCATTGTTAAAACACAAAATTGAAATATAGTGTGAAACTAATCGGATGATAATGAATGGAGAAATGTTGTTAAGAACATGGCCAAGGAGTGATGTGTAGATGATCTCAAAGAAACCTTTGCTTCTTCCGCCTATGCAGATATTTTTCAAAAACTCAAATGCAAAATTGACAAAAGCAACTCTAAGCCTTTACTTCTCAAGACTTATGCAAATAAACACACACGTACAGAGATGATATGCGAAAAAAGGGTATGACAAGATGTCTCAAATTCAAAACAACAACATTCAAAATAATCAAACCATATCTACAACATCACAGCCAAAGGCCTTTATGGACATGTGAAAAAGCCTTGTCGTACCATAGACATTGCATTTGGAGGGTCTCTCAAAGCCCTCTTTTTCCGATAGAGCGAAACATATAGTTAAGCCATGGGTGGGTACAAATGAGGTTCTTCACCCTACAGTGCAAAAGGAAATCTCCAGAGACACCTGATAGTTTTAATCATCCTGTCACAAAGGCATAATCATCATCAAAACACCAGGAGAGTCCAGATTACTGTCAAAGCAAGCGTAGAGTTGTGACTCATCTCCTTCCCGAATATATGTACAGGCATCAAAAGGCTTCGGATTTGACTCTTACAGCAGTCCGCTCCTTTAAAAATAAAAAATAGGCAAACAATGACATTTATAGCCTTTGAGACGACTCCTTCGCATCGAGGGTCATATCTATAAAAAACTTTCCAAATAGTATTCACAACACTTTCCTTTATTATCAACATTAATTGAATATGTGGCTCCTTTGGTGTTTTGAAAGTCACTTTTGAGCCGCTGAGAACAAAGGCATTTTTTCTCAAAGAGGCATTCAAAACTGCTACAAGTTAAGTTCAAAAGATTTTTCGAATTTAAGAGGATAAGGAACCGGTTGCAAAGTTCTCATATGCGAAAATTCAAAGCAACCGAACAACACCCTCTGTCGTCGCTTCGATCAGAGGAAACAACCGATTTCGCACAGTTTGCTATCGCAGTTTCAAGGCTTAAAGCCCGCGCACGTTAGAAGAGAAAATACACATGCCTTCTACTATGGCGCGGCGTGCCCGTAGTGCCGCCACTCGGGGCCTGGCCCGAAGGCCGACCCGACACCCCTCCACCGCGCGACGTCACTATGCAACATGCCGCGCCCGTTTAAAACATCCAAAAGCACTCTCTTCAAAAGTCTTGGGACCCGCCCAAATCATCAAACGTAGGACTATAAGCCATCTTCAAGGTATTTTTCATCGCCTCTTGGTGCATTTTAAATTCTAAAGGGGTACGTCGAGACCATATCGGACTAAAACAAAGTGATCGGAGAGTGAAGTTCTCGCAGAAAATCAAGGTGGTTTGTTACTATGTTGCCAAATATTGTCACTATGGTAGGCTAGGGTGTGTTTGTACGTCGCTCAAAGGCCCAAACTCGCTTTCACGCAAAGTGATAAACCATATACTAATGACACATAAAGTAAAACAAGCAGTGTCTCAAGTTGTTTGTAAGGTGTCTTAACAAAGGATAAAAGCAAAAATAAATCCTGCCCGCAAAATCTAAAATGAAAACAGTTGCTGTATAATCCGAAAGCCATGTCATTTTTGAAAGTGTCCTCTCCGTGTGATGAAACATCCAAACTCGTGCGGCCTCTATAAGTCCCGAGCGCAGTGCAAGAGTAATGCACAGTCACGGAGTGCTTTTAAGTCTACCTTTCTAAGGAAACAACAGAACATGCGAAAGTGTATTGATTGAAAGTAGAAAGGTGTTTTTAGCACAAATGGTACTGCTCCTTGTTCCAACAAGAAAACACACACCATACCTCTTTTCAAGGACCTTTTGCCCATGCACAAGACACTTTGAATGTGTGTTTTTTATTTCTGACAAATACTTGTTGTTTGGCATAAAAGAGGACAAAACAATGATTTATAAGGAGCACACAGAGTCGGTGTTGGGGGACACTTATTTCCAAAAACATTTGAAGCAAACCTTTGTTCCCGTCAAACGAAAGGATCGACAAGGAGTGACAATGTGGCAGTGTGCGTGAGAAGCCGTCTCCAGAGTGCTCGGTTTGAGTATAGCTTTGTTTTTTGCAAAGAACATTCAAAACAAAATTCTCTTAGGCAAGACAAGAGAGAAGTGCCTTCATCAGGAGGTTTGAGCACGTCACCACCTGTAAGAGTAAATGCTTTCATCAAAGCTCCGCTGAAATTTCCATGAGGTTGGGTGTCTCAGAGTTTTTTCTTTCAAAGGGTGCAGGAGGTGAAAAGTTATCTCCCCTTGACACATATTTGTGCTTTGAGATTTCAAGGGAAACACTTTCAGCTGGCAGGCTTGGATTTCAAGTTTTCTCCTAGATCCATTTCCAAGGCCACCAAAATCCCTAATGTCAGAGAGAAGTGGTTTAAACAGAGCCACCTAGACTTAGAACAATACAAACTCTTTTTGAAGCCTGAGCATAGAGATACATGTCCATCCATCTTTCCTTTCTCATATCTATTGACAAGTTATGCTCCCCTCATGAAGATAGTCATGAAATACTTCACTTGCGAGGGAAGGTTCTCCCGGGTCTATGCTTACCATGTTCGGTTGCTCATGCATTTCACAAGAGCCAAATTGTTAAATCTCCCCTTCTTCCTCCATAGAAGTATTGAAAAAATGGCCTCCACTGTTCAGAAAAGACCTCCTTCTCAGCAGTCAGCTTGCCTTTTCCATCATTCCCTCACCAAGGTTGTCATTATTCATCAGCTTGAGAAGAAGGGAATCTCTTGGGACACTTTCATTGCACATCTAGATTTCGCCACTGTTCCTTCATTCCATGCATCTCTTTCACCTTCCACTCACCATCCTTCGCCTTCTTCAAGTAAGCCCATTCCCAAGAAGCTCAAATTTCCCATGATTGAAAAATAAGAAGAGCATGATGAGGAAGAAGAGCATGATGTGGAAGAAGAGCATGATGAAGATGAGAAGCAACATGATGATGAACATCAGCAAGATGAAGATGAGCAGCAAAATGAAGATGAACAACAACAGCATAATGATGAACAACAACATGATTAAGCAGGGTAGCAAGGTGAAGAAGAACACAGTGATGATATGCAGCACAACGATGAAGAGCAGCGCCATGAAGAAACTCAAAACAATGAGGAGGGAAATGATGAGGAAATTGAGAATTTTGATGAGGATATTGGTAGCCCTCACAGCAGCAAAAAAGATGAAGATGAAGCCCAAAACATTTAAGAGACAGAGCCTCAAAGTCCTAGAGACAGCAAAGGCAAGAGTAAAGAGGGCAGCCCTCAAAAAGACATGCAAGAGGACAGTCAAATCATTCATGAAGAAACTCAAAATAGTGGCAAGGATGATGAGGAAAATAACAAGGGAAAAGGACCAATAGAGCATGTGCTAGCTGCCTCTCCTAGGCAAGAGGCCATGCTTTCTTCTCCAAAATTGGTGAAGACCCAGACATCAAGGAAAAGGGTGCCTAAAACTGTAACTCCAAATGTTACTAGGTCCCTCCGAAGCAAGGGGAAATTTCCCAAGCAGCCCATTGTCGAATTACCCAAGAGGAGGAAGACCAAGAAAGTCACCCAAAGCAAGGGAAAGGAGAAAGAATAAAGAAACCATGAGAAGGAGAGGGACTTTGACATAATTCAAATCCAAAGTGATGATAGCAACAATGAGGCCCGAATCCTAGATACTCTCTTGATCAATAGAGAAAAGAAAATTGATGCTTTGAGGGCAGATCTAGAGAGGGCTAGAAACTTCAATCACTTTTTGCAAACACAAAACAAATAGATGAGTGTCCACATGGCGGTATATGAGACACAGGCCATCAAATATAAAAAGGAGGCCTCCAAGGCGCAAGTTAAATTGGAAGAACTCATGGGTGAGTTCAGTGATAGAAAATATGAAGATCAGCAGAGGAGAAAGAGGCCAAGGACCATGGGACTCAGAAAAGCCCTTGAGAAACAAAAGGAGGAAGAAGCTGCCCTTATCCAATCTTTTCCTCTCACCACTTTGTTCGCCCAAGAGATAGAGAACAATTAAGAAGCATGGCTCGAGAGGGTGAATGATCACTTGGAAAAGAAGTTGGAGAAGGCCAGTAGAGATTTTGACCTTCAAAGGAGGATGACTGGGCACTATAAGAAGCTCATTCAGTTCGCCCGACGGAAATTGAAGGCCACACAGGAAAAACTCAAGGAAGCTCAAAGGAGGCACCTGGCACCAAAAATGAAGAAAGAAACCTCAAAGCTCCAAATTTTGGCCTTAGCTTCTTAGCATGTTTCTGAAAACCCTTGAGGGTCATGCTCGCCAAATTTGGGCGAAATTCAACAAGTTTTGGTTTTTTGTCATTTTTGGGTTTTTGGCTAAAAATCATGGGCATCACCATTTCTGTTTGGGAAATCCTCAAAGGATTAAAATGGTATCATTTGATGCCATAATTTTAGGGGCATCTACTCAACGATTTTTAGGTCAATTGAAAATGATTTTATCCCCCAAAATGGCGAAAAACACTCACTTTTTCCACACTCTACCCCGTTTATCAGAAAAGTCTATTTGTTGGGTTTTTACACACAGGTCAGTTTTTGATGGACTTCTAGTTATCAGTTTTTAGAAAACTAAGCATTTTCATAAAATAGACATTCAGAGGTTTCCAACAAGCCATCACGGGCCTCGTTTTGACATCGGTAAGGCATCCAAAAGCTGCCCGCAAGACAGAGGACTTTCTGCTGATATATTTCTTAAGTATTTTTGAGAAAAATACACTTTTCTGAAGTGGCTTTTCTTAATGTGCGTTTAGCTATTTTTGGGCATAGTTAGTTATGAAAAGTCAATATGTTTTCATTTTTTAGCATTTTTGAGATATTTTATTAGATATTTTGTGCCTTGGGCTTTGCAAAGCCTCAAGGACAAAATCAGATATTTTTGATGGGCCAATGAGATTGCAAGTTGCACTAGGAGGTTTTCCCTCATCTTGGCCTACATATTCCAAGAGACTTCATTGTAAATAAGGCTGAACTTGATGATATAGAGCAATATATGATTATACAAGCTTGGAAGAAACACTTGTCTCATGCATTGGATAGTTTCTTGAATGTTTTTGGATGATGAAAGAGGATTGTTGTTGGATTCCATGACTTGGTAAAATGGTATAGTGTCCATCTCTGTTATGCTTCTTAGTTTTCATTCATATTCCATGTTCTTTCTTTCTATAAGATAGTAGAGAATAGATTTGAGACATGCCCTGGAGGCACCTCAAATTTCCTGTTTCTTTATAGCTTCTATGTTTTCTTCCTTCTTAGTCATATCAAAGAATCCTTGATTGCTCTTTGATAACTAAAGAAATTGTTTGCTTGTTTCATTTATGGTTTTATGCATGCTAAGTATGATTCATGGTATGCCCTACTTACTCATGGCTAGTCATAGCTCCACCTCTGAAACCTTTCTTTGATTGTTTGATTGTCATTTGTTGAACCAAGGAGGTCTTGTACTGATCTTGCCCTTTGCCTAAAACTATGCAATCTTGCTTCAAAGTGCCCAATAACTTGAAATACTATGCTTAGGAATTTCCTCATAGTGATTTGAGTTGTTTGTTTGTCTTAAATATATTTCCCAAAGTCTGATAGCAATTTCCCAAAGTTAGAGAGTCATATATCTCTATGTATTGCTTGAATGTTTATTTCTATGCATTGATCAGTTTATAGTTACATTTCTCATGATTAATGGTTAGAACTACCATGTTTATGTCAGCTATTGAACTATTTATGTTTGAAATCCTTTTTTCTTCACAAATTTAGTGTCCATCCCACTCCATTTTACCCAAAGATTTATTTTTACCTCGATCAAATCGGCCCTTCAACAACCTTGTATCACCATCTGAAAGCTTTCTTGACCTTTTCGACCCCATAGCCCAGTTAATCTGACAATATTTTTATCTATCTTAGTCTTTGATTAGTTCATCCCTCACAAAACTAAAAAAATAAAACCAAAAACTTACTTCATAACTAGCCTAAAATCATAAACACAAGAAGCAAACACACAGATATCCCTTACACAAATAGAGAGAGCCCTCTCTAAGTCTAGGAAGGCTAGGTCCTTGGGCTCCAAAGATTGGTTTGATGTTACAATGTCATTTGGCTTGCCAATCAGCCAAATCACGGGACCATAACATAATGGCGATCATAGTGGGAAACTGAGTTAGTGACAATCTAAGTACACCTTAGGACTCCATAAATCCCTTATCTTCAAGAATACTTGCCATTTAGCCACCTCATTGCCACACTAACATAATGGTGATCACGACGTGACACTAAGTTTGTGACAATATAAGTACACCTTAGGACTCCATAAATCCCTTATCTTCAAGAATACCTGCCATTTAGCCACCTCATCGCCACACTAACATAATGGCGATCACGGTGGGACCCTGAGTGATAAACAAAATTAGATTCCCTAAAAACATTCCAGCAGCCTTAAGAATACTATTTGATTGACTTATCCCACCGCTTCCTAACATAATGGCGATCACGGTGGGACACTGAGTTAGTGACAATCTAAGTACTCCTTAGTAACTCTCGAAGTCTCAATCAAACTTAGAAAACTTAAATGTTGTTTGAAGAGTAGAAGCTAGCTCTTTCACCATCTTAGAAAAATGATGATTCAGTTATAAGAAACTCTTCCAAACATCACAGGCTACACAAAAGCTCAAAAAACCCCAAAAAATTCCCCAGATTGGATTTTCCCTAGTTATTGGTGGTGGACCATAGCTACATCTCTACAAAAACAACCAAGTTCCACCTGGCGACTCCACTAGCCTCCAGTAGGCCTAAAAACTCCCTAAAAAACCAAAAAATTCATAAACCATACTTTTTCTGTTGACTCATCATTTCCAAAACTTAAAACTCATGGTGCAAACTCTGTGATCAGTGAAAAACTCAATATAACTTAGCGATTCAGAAAACTTCACCTAAACATAGGAGATAAACAGAAATAATTTTGCAAATAGAACCATTAGCTTGTCCAAACAACCTAGCAACTGTTGAAACCAAGTGATCAACCTTCCTTGCAAGTCTTCACCTCAAAGTTTGCTAGAAAAACTTTTTTCCCCGAAAACATCTTTGATAGTTTTGTTGGTGGACCATAGTTCTCAAAGAAATCCACCTGGCGACTCCATTGGCCCTCATTTTGTTTTGGCCATCCTTCACATTAGAAAAACCCCTAGAGAGGCCATCCATCCGAATCAATCACAAATACCATCCTCTCTACACTTTGAATTCGAAATCTGGCTTCACAAAGAATCAACACCAGATCTCATCCAGATCCAAATCCCCCTATCATAGTAGATGACCCAAAGAAGATTCTGTGGCAAGCTTCCGAAACTGGAAACTTAGCTACCGATAGGTCCATCCGTAAAGAAAGATCAGTACCCGAACACCTCACATCCTTGCAGGATTCCCCATTTGACTTAAAATCAGCAAAAACCCTTTTTAGAAGCAAGTCACAAAGTAAGGTAAACTTTGACGATCTTGAGCCCCTAGATCTACCATAGAGTCCTAGTAGAGAAGCCTCACCTACTACACCTCCCGACTTTCAGCTTCTCCATCACTTTGGCTCCTACCACCCCAAATCTACTCAAAATTAGATCACTAGCCCAAGTACATCCGCCATACCCATCCAAACCACTATTGTTCAAATCACCTCAACTCATCCTACAAGCCCTCATTTTGTACATCATCCATTAGCTCCTGCCATGGCAGCCTGGTATGCACCTTTGGTGTTTCCACACCCTTTGGCTCCTTTACAAAATGACTATCAATCCAAAATCCCGCACTTTACCAGAGTTGAGTCTACTACCGCTCAACAACATGTAGATAGAATTAGTGATGCCTTTGAATACATGGAAATAGAGGATGATACCATAAGAATGAGGATGTTCGCCCAAAGCCTAGGCGGAGAACCCAAAAAATGGTTTAAGAGCTTAACTCCAAACAGCATCCACGATCTCCCAAAACTCTACCAAACCTTCATAAATAAGTGGGAAATCAGAAAGAACCCCATTCAAATCTTGTCGGAATATAACAATCTAAAACGGGAAAATGGGGAAAGTGTCCAGGAATACTGCACTAGGTTCAACAGTGTGTATAACGCCCTCCCACCTCACTTCAAACCTCCACTTGGCTTAGCTTTAGCAAAGTTCCCCGAAGGTTTCGACCCAGACATGACTTATCAACTAAGAGACAAGGACCCCCCAACCTTAGAGGAAATGCAAAAAGTGGCCATAAGTGCAAAAGCCAACTTAGCATAAAAAAGAGATAAGACCAAATCAGAAAGGAAAGTCACATACTGGGATGAGGTTTCCCCTTCAGCGCCTTCCTTAGATCCTAGAATAGATGACTTGGTTAGATCCATGGCGAAAATGTGGGAAAAGATAGGTGAGAAGACACCTCTTAGGGACAACCAGCCAAACCCTCCAAACAGAAACCAAAACCAAAACTTTAGGAGAGAACAACCTCAAAACAAACCAAGGGAAAATGACCAACAAATTAGGCCACCCTTTAATGAAAATTATGTTGATGAGGATGAGAGGGATACAAAACCCATTGATGAAAATCATTTGAACCTTATAGGTTCTGATAATGAGAGTGAGGTTTACCTCACAAAAGAAGAACAAGCTTTCTTCTCTCCAAATCAAAATGAAACCAACTATGAAGATCCCAAAGATCCTGCTATAGATTTTCAGAATGCCATAATAGAAGCTCATAGGCAGTATGACCTTAGAAGTAGAAGAAACCAGGACAACTCCAAGAAAGGTAGCTCGGACACTGCTAAAACCCCTAATACCATCCTTAAAAAAGCAGTGGATAGCAACAAAATCATGGTCAAGAAAACTGACCAAAACAAAGATAAAGCTATTCAAACAAGTCTTGGCTCAGATGCTCTTAGTACCTCCACCAAGATTCCCGAGATGGTTGTGTCAAAAAAAATCCTGAAACAAAGTCAGCAAACTCAGAACATAGAGAAAGTCATGGCTGAAAAAATTGAAGCAAACCTATATAAACTACAAGCACCCTTCATTTTTGAGGGAGAAATCGCCAAAATAAATATTACCATGCCCCTCACTAAACTTATCGCCCAAAGCTCTTATAAATCCCAAGTGTTAAAGGTCCCGAATTTAGGAAATGGTGCAAACACCCTAAATCTAGCTGATGACACTCCTGAAGTGTTGTTTGGTCCAAAAATAGAAGGGAAATTCCAAGAAAGAACCACTCTTCCCTTTTACATTAGTCTGAATATCCTAGACTCCGGGGCCTCGTATAATATTATTCCGAAGGTGGTGATGGAAAGACTAGGCCTAGAAATAACAAAAACTTATAAAGACTTATATTCATTTGATTCAAGTAGATTAAGTGTCTAGGCTTAATCAAAGATCTTTGTTTTAGTTTGGCCCAAATACCTGCAAAACACATGATCATGGACATAGTGGTAGCAGACATTCCCCCCAAGTACGAAATGCTTTTATCCAGAACTTGGGGAGCTAAGCTTCAGGGAAATATTCAACTTGATATGTCCTACGCCACTATTCCTGTGTTTAACCAAACTAGAATACTCTATCGGGAATCACACATGAAATATATGGTCAGCAACCAAGAAAGGCCAGATAACATCCCGATGTACTCCTTGCATTCTGATCTGAACTCTTTCATTTTACACACTGATGAGGACATTGAAGAACAACCAAGAGGATTTGAAACAAACTTAGACCCACCACATCAACTGCCCCAAGTTCTCTATGATGAACTAGACACTCAGAATTATCATGACCATGATCAGTTATGTCTTGAGGAAAGAGAGTTTGTTCCTTTTGAAACAGGGATAGAGCAAGAAGCACAAACCATTATGTACCATCAAGCAAATTTCTCAAACCTTAGGCAAACATCAGCAGTAACATCAGGAGACCTTTTCAGAATAGAGGCATTAGAAGACTTGCATATCACAAACCTCTTTGGAAATCAGGGGCAGGGAAGCTTAATGTTCTTACCATACCTTAAGGATTTACCATCACATAACTCTACCTCTTCAAATGAAACCTTGATTGTAGCCATAACAGCTCAAAATCCAGGGAAAATGTCTAAAAAAATTCTTATGAAAGGATATGATGACTGCAATCCAAATATACCTAAGTTGTTTGAACTAGCTAGCATTCTGCCACTCCACCAAAGACTTAGAACTGCTAGAATTTGCAATATTGTTCAAAATACTACTTCATATAGAGAAAACAATGGAAAGCACTATGCCACTACCATCACTCCAAGAAACAACTTCGATAAAAGAAAATACAAAAATCTTGACCAAAAAATAGTAGTCAAAGATAAAACAGTTGGTCATAGGATCTGTTTTGATTTTAGAAATACTAATACAAACCCTTGTGATAGAAATTTTATCCTTCCTACCCAAGACCATGATATACCAATGATAAGTGCTTTTAATCACGTGTCTTTGCAAGATGATGTTTCAGGGTATCGCCAAATAATTTCTTTGCAAAGAAAACAGCTCAAAGAATTTTTCAAGTATGCTGGAAGTAGTTCCATCTTCAAACCTAGAATTGCAAAACCACCGGACACCAAAAACATGCTCCTAAAAGCCATGTTTCCAGTTCTGAATTTCTGCATTCTAATGTACCTTGATGATGTCATCATATACTTCAAAAATGACAAAGAATATCTGCATTATTTGAAAAAGATGTACAACAAAAGAAGAAGTGGGAATCAAAGGTACAAAGAGGTACATCGGGAAGATATGGGGTTGTTTAGAGATTCATGCATGAATCCTTATGTCATGCTTGAAAGAGAAAATTTTCCAAATTTTTCTTTTCAAGAGCTGAGTGGACCAAGAGTGGTAGGAGATCCTTATGAAGATAAGATGCTTAAGTTTCACCATTTCCAAGATTTCTGAGTTAAAACATTTTCAATCATTGTATATACCATTGTTTGAAAAATAAATCAAAAACAGAAAATTCAAAAACAATAGAAAAATAGAAAAAGAGGGTGGTTTGAAAAATAGAAAGAAAGCCCCATGTTCAAAAAATAGTCATTCTGAAAGCACGCAAGTCTAAATGCTGCTACTAGTGCTCAAAATGTCTTGTTCAGTTATCTAGCCTAATCATAACTGAACATGTTTTAGATTTATTTGCTGATAAGTTAGTGAGAGGAAAGATAGTCAACATTGTGTAAGCTTGACTTATCAAAATTAGATTAGGAAAAGATATTGGTTCCACATGCTCAAAACAAAACCAAAGAGGAAACCAGGGATGAAAAACGAACTATGTATCCTAGCCCTGATTTTCTAGATTTCATTTTATGAAAAATAATATTTGTGTGCAGCGTATCTTTCATGCCACAAGTACATGACAAATCAAACTGTCTAATCCTGATTTGGTCATTTTTCAATTTCATATTCTATATTAGAGAATAAAATCCTGTCAAACAACTTAACATTGACAGTCGATCCAGCATAGGTAGAGAAACAAAGGAGTTCATCAACTTAATCTGAACTCCAGGCAGATATAAGTGTAGAATTAGATAGTGTCATTTTTCAAAAATATTATGTCAGAGGGTTACTAGTCCAAATGCACCCAAAAGAAGAAAAAATGTTAGGAAATATAGTGGGGTAGGTAGAAATGACTTTGATGCTAATCATGCTGTCAATTTTCAGAAATAGCATCAAGGAAGAAAGAAATTTGGGCCAATGGATAAAGGCACTAGCCTTCAAAGAACCGAGATCTGAAATTCTTGACACCTCTTGAAAAGGAGCTGCCCTCCCCAAATGGAGCCACAGTTAGTCATAAATATTTTTCACCTGTTGATGATGACTAGTTTTTAAAGCCAAGTTTTCTAGCAGCTGATCTCAAATTTGTCAAATCTGTCAGCTAGAAAACACCCATAAACATTTTTCCCTCCTACCTTTTCAATCAGCCTATGATGAGAAAAACCTAATTTTCAAGCCCTATCTAGTCTCAGCTATCATAAGCTAAGGTCATATGTTGTCATTCACCCCCATCCCCAGCTCATTCATTAACCAACTGATTGATAAGAATTTCAGCTACCCTACCTCTGGTCATATCTCATCTTCAGATCTGATCATACCAAAGAGAATACTACAAATCTGTCAAAAATCTCCCCTAAGTTAGCTAGTGGCGCTTTAGGCGACTTCCCTTGGCAAACTACCCTAAGCCAAAAGAACCTCTGTCTAAAAACAACCATTCATAGCTGACCTTCCTATTCTACAAATAAAGCTTGATACACCCTTAGGTCACGCCACTAACAAGTCTTGGTGTCTCAGCAGTGCACGTTTCAAAAGCCAAACTGATGTTGTGTTGATCTATACTGTTTCAATGTCTTTTTCAAAAGAAGGAGTGTACTAGTGTTCTAGAAGAAATTATTAAAATTAAAATGAGAAGACAACTGCTTCTCATGTGGTTTTGAGCCTGGGATGCAATTACTATTCAGAGAGGTAATTCAATGAACTCCTGCAAACACAGTCAAAAGGCTAGTGACCTATGACTAGCAAGTAATACTCTGCAAACACAGGACAGGATTGCTTCTGGTTTCTAAAGATGCATAAGAGTATTTTAACAATAGAATACATATCTCATAGAATCCCTCTCATAGCATATTATCCATTTTTCACTTTTATTACTTACTATGATATACCAAGCAGATATTGGAATTAAAAGGAAAGATGACACAGTTTGAAGAGAGATGAAATAGCATCACTGTGTAAAACCTCCTCCAAACATGAGCAGATGGTTGGGTGACTGTGTAAAACCTCCTCCAAGCATGAGCAGATGGTTAATTCATTTGTTAAGGCCTCCTTCATTTAACAAGCAGAGGGTTAGGAACAAAGGTGTGGCCTCATTCAAAGGGCACAAGGCTAACAATGCTACAAATTTCCTAAAAGCCTGTTTACACCTTTTTCCCCAATGGATGAAACCACTAACACAGTAGTGGTGTTTCAAAGGTTTCTTATATGGTTTCACTATTTGGAAGACAAATTAAATGCAGTGGGAAACAATTAAATGATCATTAGTAGAGAATGGTGTTAAACAGAGGACAAGCAGTGGTACTATGATGAGTTAAGAAGCTTTGTTTGTCATGTCTGCAAAAGCCTCCTTTGGAGAGTAAAAAAAGGCTAGAATGCCCAAGCTTACAACAACCTCATCAAAATGACAAATAAGGTAGTCTAAACCTTGCTTCTGAAGGGAAACTTTGCAAATAAACAACACAGAGACAGTATGTGTGAAGAAAGGGTATGACACCATGATTCAAATTCAAGACAATATTCAAAGAATCAAGCCATATCACTATCACAGTCAAAGACCTTTTATGAAACATGTGAAAATGCCTTGTTGTTACATATGATTGCATTGAGGATCTCTAAAGGCCTTTTTTTCTTGATGAATAGATATAGGTAAAATCTGGGGAGTACAAATGAGGTTCTTCACCCACAGTCAAAAGAAAATCTCAAAGATCACTTGACAGTTTGATCAACTTCACAGTGGGCATAATTATCATCAAAACACCAGGAGAGCAAAAATTGTCAAAGTAATTTTTAGAAATGTGAATCATATCCTTCCAAGATATGTCAAAGGATACATCAAAAACCTTGGATTATGAATCTTAAACAGTTCTCATCTAAAGGTCAGAAATAAACAAAGGTGGCAGGGTTATTTTCTAAATGAAGAAACAGTCAAAAGGCAATGAAAGGGGTTTTTGTTTCTTAAAGGGGACTTTTTATTTCAACAAGAGCCATGACTATGGTCATTCAAAACTAGCATCCATAGCAGTTAAATCTTGGTCGAATATGAGTCTTTGTTATGTTTTAAAATACATTTGCTTTATTTTTTGTTATGACCGAAAAGCCTTTTCGAAAGGCATCCAAAACCATCACAAAGTAATTTCAAAAGGTTGTTGACTTTTTCGACTTTAAAAGGTGGAGAAGCCATTGGCAAAGTCCCATTGTGCAAATTCAAAATGCATACAACGTTCCCCTAAGCTGTTCATTGGAGCAGCAAGAGACTTCGAGCAAATTTCAAGTTTTTTTCAAGGCCTCAAGCCTGCACGACACACCTGGAAAAGTGTGTGGCGCGCTTGTGAGAAAAATTACAAAGCATTTACATTACTGCGCGACGCACCTATAACGGCGCACTTGTGAGCAAAATTACAAACTTTTACATTACTGCGCAGCGCGCCTGTAGCGGCACGCGGTGTGCCTGTAGCGTCGTTCACACACCGCCCGAGGCCGACCCGACTGCGCGCCGCTCTTCTTTGTGAATGTGCTGCTCACCCAAATGCCTTAAAAAAACTCTGTGGAGCTGCTCCAACCAATCAAACAAGGCCCTCAAGCGTTTTTAAGGTTTTTTTCATCACCTCATGCTAAAATTTGAATTTTGAAGGGGTTTTTTTCTATAAGGAGAAATAGTGCCTTTGAAAGCACTTCATCATCCAAAAAATTATGAGATAGATAGTGGTATATGAGACAGAGTTTTGTCAAAACTGGAGAAAAGTTTTCTTGTGCTTAGGGGGTCTAAAATCAATCTGGACAGTGTCTTAACAGTCATTTTGAGGGCAGTTGGTCATTTAAAAAGCACCAGAAAAAGCATTGATTAGAGAGTGGAGTTTTTTGTAAAAAAAATAAAGAGTTTGTTGCTATGAATGCCAAGGATTATTACAGTGATAGGTGGGTGTTTTCATCAGTCTTAAAGGGCCTTAACTACCTTCAAGAACAATGATAAACCATACACTAATTACTAGATAAACATACACAGTTGTAGAGGTCTCAAATCAATTTGAAGAGTGTCCTAATAGTGTTAAAACAAGAGCACACTCTGTTTGAATTTCCAAGGGGAAAACAGTGATCATAATTTGAAATATTTTTCATTTTAAAGTCCTCTCTGTATGGTGAAATAGTGAACATTGTGCAGCTTCTATAGTTCCAAAAGCAAAGTGTGTGAAAGGCCTTTCAAATCAGCTGAGGGTGTTTTGTCTACTTTTGTAAAAGAAACACTGAATAAACAAAAGAAACATTATTTGAGGGAAGGGTGTTTGTTTTTTTTCAAAACACAAGAGTCCCTTCTTCACCAAGAGACCACCAACACACCTTTCAAGACCTTTGCCCAAGCACAGTAATAAATTGACTGTTTTCTTTTCATTTGACAAACACTTGTTGATTGGCATCAAAGAGGATTAAACAGTGACTTGTAAGGAGGGCAAGGGTGTTGTTAAGAAACCATTTGAAGGACCATTTGAGACAACTTGTTTTTGTCAGTCAGAAAAGAGTATCCAAAACAAAAATGCCTCCTAGGCAAGACAGTAGAAGTGGCCTTCACAAGAAGTTTGAACCTATTTCAGCTGAAGAGGTAAATGCTCATCCATCAGTCCTGTTTAACTTTCATGAGGTTGGATGTCTAGAGTTTTTTCAAAGGGTGCAGGAGGTGAAAAGCTATCTCCCCTTGACACATCTTTGTGCTTTGAGATTTCAAGGGAAACTCTTTCAGTTGGTAGGCTTGGATTTCAATTTTTCTCCTAGATCCATTTCCAAGGCCACCAAAATCCCTTATGTCTGAGAGAAGTGGTTTAAACAGAGCCACCTAGACTCAGAACAGTACAAACCCTTCTTAAAGCCTGAGCATCAGGATACATGTCCATCCATCTTTCCTTTCTCATATTTGTTGACTAGTTATGCTCCCCTCATGAAGATAATCATGAAATACTTCACTTGCGAGGGAAGGTTTTCCCAGGTCTATGCCTACCATGTCCGATTGCTCATGCATTTCACAAGAGCCAAATTTTTAAATCTCCCCTTCTTCCTCCATGGAAGTATTGAAAAAATGGCCTCCACTATTCAGAAAAAACCTCCTTCTCAGCAGTCAGCTTGCCTTTTCCATCATTCCCTCATCAAGGTTGTCATTCTTCATCAGCTTGAGAAGAAGGGAATATCTTGGGACACTTTCATTGCACATCCAGATTTCGCCACTGCTCCTTCATTCCATGCATCTCCTTCACCTTCCACTCACCATCCTTCGCCTTATTCAAGTAAACCCATTCCAAAGAAGCTCAAATTTCCCATGATTGAACAAGAAGAAGAGCATGATGTGGAAGAAGAGCATAATGAAGATGAACAACAACAACATTATGATGAACAATAGCATGATGAAGAAGGGCAGCAAGGGGAAGAAGAGCATGATGATGAAAAACAGCAACATGATGATGAAGAAGGGCAGCAAAGTGAAAAAGAGCACAGTGAAGAGCATCACAGTGAGGAAAGTCAGCACAGTGAAGAGCATCATAGTGATAATATGCATCACAGTGATGAAGAGCAGTGCCATGAAAAAAATCAAAATAGTAAGGAGGGAAATGATGAGGAAATTGAACATTTTGATGAAGATATTGGTAGCCCTCACAGCAACAAAAAAGATGAGGATGAAGCCCAAAACTTTGAAGAGACAGAGCCTTAAAGTCCTAGAGACAACAAAGACAAGAGTAAAGAGGGCAGCCCTCAAAAATACATGCAAGAAGACAGTCAAAGCATTCATGAAGAAACTCAAAACAGTGGCAAGGATGATAAGGAAAGTAACAAGGGCAAAGAGCCAATAGAGCATGTGCTAGCTACCTCTCCTAGGCAAGGGGCCATGCTTTCTTCTCCAAAAGTGGCCAAGCCCTGGACATCAAGGAAAAGGGTGCCTAAAACTATAACTCCAAATGTTACTAGGGCCCTCCGAAGCAAGGGAAAATTTCCCAAGCAGCCCATTGTCGATTACCCAAGAGGAGGAAGACCAAGAAGGCCACCCAAAGCAAGGGAAAGGAGAAAGAAGAAAGCAACCATGAAAAGGAGAGTGACTTTGACATCATTCAAATCCAAAGTGATGATAGTGACAATGAGGCCCGAATCCTAGAGACTCTCTTGATCAATAGAGAAAAACAAATTGATGCTTTGAGGGCAGATCTAGAGAGGGCTAGAAACTTCAATCACTTTTTGCAAACACAAAATAAACAGATGAGTGTCCACATGGTGGTATATGAGACACGGGCCATCAAATATAAAAAAGAGGCCTCCAAAGCGCAAGTTAAATTGGAAGAAATCATGGGTGAGTTCAATGATTGTGAAGATGAAGATCAACCCAGGAGAAAGAGGCCAAGAACCATGGGACTCAAAAGAGCCCTTGAGAATCAAAAGGAGGAAGAAGCTGCCCTTCTCCAATCTATTCCTCTCACTACTTTTCTCACCCAAGAGATAGAAAACAATCGAGAGGCATGGCTTGAGAGGGTGAATGATCACTTGGAGAAGAAGTTGGAAAATGCCAATAGATATTTGGACCTTCAAAGAAGGATGACAGGGCACTATAAGAAGCTCAATCAGTTCGCCCGGCAGAAATTGAAGGCCACACAGGAAAAACTCAAGGAAGCTCAAAGGAGGCACCCGGCACCAAAAATGAAGAAAGACACCTCAAAGCTCCAAATTTTTGCCTCAACTTCTCAGCATGTTTCTGAAATCCCTTGAGGGTCATGCTCGCCAAATTTGGGCGAAATTGAACCAATTTTGGTTTTTTGTCATTTTTGGGATTTTGGCTAAAAATCATGGGCATCGCCATTTATATTTGGGGCATCCTCAAGGGATGAAAATGGTATCATTGGATGCCATAATTTTAGGGGCATATACTCAGCGATTTTTAGATCAATTGAAGATGATTTTCTCCCCCAAAATGGCGAAAAACACTCTCTTTTTCCATACTCTGCCCCATTTATCAGCAAAGTCTATTTTTTGGGTTTTTACACACAGGTCAGTTTTTTATAGACTTATAGTGATAATTTTGGGAATAAATAAGAATTTTCAGAAAATATACATTCATAGCTTTCTAACGAGCCATCACGGGCCTCGTTTTGACATCGGGAAGGCTTCCAAAAGTTTCCGACAAGACAGAGGACTTTCTGCTAATATATTTCTTAAGTATTTTTGTGAAAAATGTACTTTTCTAAAGTGACTTTTCCTCATATGTGTTTACGTATTTTTGGGCATGATTAGTTATGAAAAGTCAATATATTTTCCTTTTTTAGCATTTTTGAGATATTTTATTAGATATTTTGTGCCTTGGGCTTTGCAAAGCCTCAAAGACAAAATCAGATATTTTTGATGGGCCAATGAGATTGCAAGTTGCACTGGGAGGTTTTCTCTCATCTTGGCCTATATATTCCAAGAGAATTCATTGTAAACAAGGCTGAACTTGATGAATAGAAGCAATATATGGTTATAAAATCTTGGAAGAAACACTTGTCTCATGCATTGGATAGTTTCTTGAATGTTTTTGGATGATGAAGGAGGTTTGTTGTTGGATTCCTTGACTTGGTAAAATGGTATAGTGTCCCTCTCTGTTATGCTTCTTAGTTTTCATTCATAATTCCATGTTCTTGCTTGCTATAATATAGTAGAGAATAGATTTGAGACATGCTCTTGGAGGCACCTCAAATTTCCTGTTTCTTTATAGCTTCTATGTTTTCTTCCTTCTTAGTCATATCAAAGAATCCTTGATTGCTCTTTGATAACTGAAGAAATTTTTTTCTTGTTTCATTTATGGTTTTATGCATACTAAGTATGATTCACGGTATGCCCTGCTTACTCATGGCTAGTCATAGCTCCACCTCTGAAACCTTTCTTTGATTGTTTGATTGTCATTTGTTGAACCAAGGAGGTCTTGTACTGATCTTGCCCTTTGCCTAAAACTATGCAATCTTGCTTCAAAGTGCCCAATAGCTTGAAATACTATGCTTAGGTGTTTCCTCATAGTGATTTGAGTTGTTTGTTTGTCTTAAATGTATTTCCCCAAAGTCTGATAGCCATTTCCTAAAGTTAGAGAGTCATATATCTCTATGCATGGCTTGAATGTTTATTTCTATGCATCGATCAGTTTATAGTTACATTTCTCATGATTAATGGTTAGCCCTACCATGTTTATGTCAGCTATTGAACTATTTATGTTTGAAATCCTTTGTTCTTCACAAATTTAGTGTCCATCCCACTCCATTTTACCCAAAGATCCATTTTACCTCGCTCAAATCGGCCCTTCAACAACCTTGTATCACCATCTGAAAGCTTTCTTGACCTTTTCGACCCCATAGCCCAGTTGATCTGACATATTTTTACCTATCTTAGTCTTTGATCAATTCATCCCTCACAAACCTAAAAACAAAACCAAAAACCTACTTCATAACTAGCCTAAAATCAGAAACACAAGAAGCAAACACACAGATATCCCTTACACAAATAGAGAGAGCCCTCTCTGAGTCCAGGAAGGCTAGGTCCTTGGGCTCCAAAGATTGGTTTGATGTTACCCTGTCACTTGGCTTTCCAATCAGCCAAATCATGGGACACTAACATAACCCACAATAGAATGGGCTCTGCAGAGCGAAAGAACAGAACGATTGTGGGTGCTGTGACGAGAAATGTTATATGACCAGGGCCACCATGCACTTCAGGCGTAAGCATGCAACACTATGGTTTATGTGCAAAACCATTGTCCTCATAGAGTACTTGGCATGAGTACACCCGAAGAGGCGTTTTCTGGTAAGAAGCCTAATATTTCTCATTTGAAGATTTTTGGCTCACCTGTTTACATTCATGTGACGAAGGATGCCAGGAAGAAGCTGGAGCTGACTGCAGAAGTTGGGATATTTGTGGGGTACACAGAAACACCCCATAACTATCATGTGTATTTTCCAGACATTCAGATGACCGTTGTGCGACGGGATATAAAATTCAATGAGATGAAAGCCATGAAGTTGTCGCTTGAGAGGGAGCTACACTTGCATGAGGAGGAGGAACTTCCTGTTCCCAAAGATGAGCCTCTGGATGTGGATCAGCCACAGGAGGAGATTCATGGAGTGGAGGAGTCCACTCATGCAGAACCAAACATCAGACAAGGCAGAAAGCATACCACAGAAGCTGAGAGACTGAAGCTTGATGCAACACAGAATGTAGGAGTTCCTACATCACAACGCAGATAGAGACAGCCACTTGACCAATTTACTGGATACATGGCTCTTATGAGCAAGTGTATCGTGACAGAGCCATCTTCTTTTGAAGAAGCAATGCAGGATCCCACATGGGTAGATGTCATGGTGGAGGAGTATGACTCCATTGTTAGAAACAGTGCTTGGGAGATTGTTCCAAGGCCGGTGGGTAAATCAGTTGTAGGATCAAGATGGATCTACAAGGCAAATCAAGTTGCTGATGGGAGCATTGAGAAGTATAAGGCAAGATTTTTTGCCTGGGGCTTCTCACAGATCAAGGGGATTGATTATGAAGAAACCTTTGCACCTGTAGCACGATATTCTTCCATAAGGACCATCCTTGCTCTCTCAGCGCAGATGAGTTGGCACATTCATCATATGGATGTGAAGACCGTATCGTTTAATGGGACTACCGAGGAAGAGGTGCACACGAGCAACCCTAAGGATTTGAGATCTTCAACAGCCGTAGTCGCATGTGTGCAGCTCAAAAGAGCGTTGTATGGGTTGAACAAGCACCGTGCTTGGTACACTCGGATCGACAACTATTTCATTGGACTTGGCTTCACCAATAGTGAGGCAGATGCAAACCTGTACCAGATTGTGGTGGAGGGTAAGCTCTTAATCATTGTAATTTATGTTTATGATTTAATACTAACGACTGATGAGCAGTTGATACACTCATGCAAGGCAGATCTTGCAAAGGAGTTTGAGATGAAGGATTTGGGCCTCCTTCATTATTTCCTTGGATTGGAAATATGGTAGCGTGAAGGCGAACTGTTTGTGTCTCAAGGAAAGTATGCCCGAGAGATACTGGAGAAGTTTCACATGCAAGGCTGCAAGCCTATCGACACTCCTCTTCCAGGAAATTGGAGGAAAGAGGATGCTACATCGGCAGAGGTAGTGGATGCCACTATTTATCGACAGTTGGTGGGTTCGCTCATGTATTTAGTTAATACAAGACCAGACATATGCTATGCGGTGAACCAGATTTCACAAGCGATGGTTAAGCCTACCAAGCTCTTTTGGAAGGCAGGCAAGCATGTCCTGAGGTATCTCAGGGGCACATCTGAGTATGGCTTGTGGTACAGACAGACGAATGAGGTGCAGTTGCATGGCTTCACTTCTGATGCGATTGTGCAGAAGCCCAATATATAGAAAGAGTACATCAGAGGGATTTTTAGTATCGTATTCAGTCACGGTAGATCTGGCATGAGGGAAACAAAAATCCGTGGCACTCAATCTGGCCGAAAGAAGAATAATGGCAGCAAGTTTAGTCACATGTGAGGCTATCCTGATGAGGAAGATTCTTGATCGGTTTGTTCGTCTACATTTAGATCCTATGATTCATTGTGAGAATCATAGCCGCATCAAACTCTCAGTTAATCCAGTATTTCATGATAGATCTAAACACATTGACATTCGGTATCATCATATTAGAGATTTTGTGCAACAGAAGATCATGTTACTTTCTTACATTCCTACGGAGGATTAGGATGCTAATATCTTAACGAAGGCGCCCACCAGGAGAAAATTCGAATACCATAGAGGTAGGATCGGGGTGGCAGATAATCCCTATATTGTTGAGAGGGAGTGTTGAGATTGCAACAAGATGATGATCTTAGTGAAAAGAGTTTCCTTCAGTGCGGCCCGTAGGCTATTTTTGGCGCAAGTCTATTTTTAGACTATGTCTATTTTTAGACTATGTCTATTTTTAGATATGATGATCATATTTAAAAAGTTGCAGGATTCTATTTGTGGATGGTTTATCAATTTGGAAAATAGATGAAATTCTATTTTTAGAATATTGGGCAAAGTCTATTTATAGATCGTCAATATAAAAATAGATGCATGTCAATTATTATTAGCTCTTAATAATAATAAGACTCTTAAACAACAACTTATTCTCTTTGGAGCACCTCCAAACATAGTGCATGTGGCACAACATCTGACGTAAGGAATTATGCTATTCCTAAGGGTTTAGTGGAGCTAATACATGGAGGACTCAGTTAGAACTCAAGTGGCAGAGTTATGACACAGTTTGGAGAAAGTAGTTATGGAGTTGTATTCGGGCTTTAATCCCGCTAGATTTACTGAGCTAGTTGTATCTAGTCTAACTGATTGATACACTAGTGAGAGTGGAGTGAATTAATTAGTTAATTAATTCACAAATAATAACTCATTAATCAACTGAACAGTACATCAGTTAACTACAGTGCATGGCAGTTTTAGTAGAGACTAGTGGAGAGATAGGTGAAAGGGAAAGATAGACTATCTGTTGTGACTATTAGTGATGCATTGATTGCATAAAACACATAGTGGAGATGCCAATGATGAGTGCACAGTCAATCCAAGAGTAATTCGAATTCATTCAGAGCTATTTCTTCAACAGAGATTACGCAGTGGAGGGAGGCTAGCAGGTGGCATAGATCGGTGCATGGATTTGCAAGATTAGGCCTGATTAGTGTATGCCGATTGTGCTGTACTGAGAGCTTGTGATATGCTTTGTATGCTTGTATGATATTTTCATATGATCTCCATGTTACATAATATATAGTTGGGGTTTTCAGCTTCAAGCTTTCCTGGTTAAAAACTATGTTATGTGCGATTCAATATTTTTGTTTATGCTTCACATGTGTGTGCAATTAATTTTTCCGTAAATGATTAACAAGTGGAATAAATTCAATATCTTGCATAAAGATAAATAGTGTGATATCAGGTGGATCTTGGACATATGCATGCTTAGTGCATATAATTTCTACACATCTTAGAAAGGCAATTGCTATAAATGTAGAAGTTGAAAATTTTATTAAGGTTGAATTCATATATCCAATTCCTTTGATAGATTAGGTGTCCAATATTGTCCATCTCAATAAAAAGGAGGGTACTATTCGTGTCAGCGTTGATTATCGATACATCAATCGTGCCTACTCGAAAGATAACTATCCCACACCTTTTATTGACCAAATTATTGATGAAAGCGATGGGAGTGAGATATTTTATTTTATGGGCAGTTTTCTTGGGTATAACCATATTAACATCCTGTTGGTCGATCAACATAAGACATCCTTCATATGTCCATGGGGAAATTCTTCCTACAAGAAGCTCCCTTTCGGCCTGAAAAATGCGGTGCTACTTTCCAACGAGTGATGTCATATGCCTTCCATGATATTAATCACATCGTTTAGCCTTACCTGGATCATTTACCCGCTCACTCAGCTAAGCGTCATGACCACCCTTCTCACCTAAAAGATATTTTTCTCTGTTGTAGACACTATAATATATGTCTAAACCTACATAAATGTGTATTTTGCGTTGAATCCGGTATCTGCCTAATATCGATAGGATGAGTGGATTGATGTTGCATCACTTATTGAGCTTCAAGTGTGGTGACATATATTGTAATTCACTTGCAATCAGAAGAATGTAAATTTGATTTGATGTAGGGAATGTTGTATGCACCATATCTATACATGTTTTTATATTTTATATTTAGGAGTGTGGTTTAGTTTCAGCATCAAAATTCATTTGGAAAACTGCTAAAAATATTTTTGTGCTTCTCTTATGACTGCGTAGAATTAGGGAATATTGTTGTGTCTTTTACTTCGTAGAGGGGAAAAGAGAGTGCCCTATTTTTTTTAAGTTTTTAAAGAGGTGGTGTTTATTTTTGAAACTTTTAATGAGAATTCTTATTGTTTAGACATGGCTTCGACAAGTCAGTTTTCAATCCCTTCACCACTATTTAGTGGGAACAATTATGATTTTTGGAGTCTTCAAATGAAAGCATGCTTACAAGTTTTAGGTTGTTGATAAACTGTAGAAATGGGGTTCCCAGAACCTAATGCAAATATAATTGCTGCAATGAGTGTAGATCAAAGAAAACAGTTTGATGAACTTAAGAAAAAAGAAGGTAGAGCGAAGTCCTGCATTTTAAATTCGTTATATGACTCTATTTTTCCTAAAATCACTGCTACTAAGAATTCTAAATAAATATGGGATATACTTAAGGTTTCTTATGAAGGTAATGAAAAAGTAAATATGGTGAAATTACAAACTCTCAGAACACAATTTGAAACACTTAAAATGACTGAATCAAAAACAATTGATCAGTTCATGACTAAATTTATTGGTGTTTTTAATCAGCTTCGTATGAATGATGAACAACTAGAATATCAAACAATTGTTGAAAAGGTTCTTAGATTTTTTCCTGAGAAAATTGACATGATAGTTACTATTTTTGAGTCGAGAGAATTAACAAAATTGTTTGTGGAAGAATTAATTGTTCTTTTTTGGCTCATGAAGCAAGAATTAATTTAGATGTCAGTACTTTAGAGCATGCTTTCAAATCTAAATTTTCTATGGATAGAGGTAGAGGCATAGGTTTTCGTGGAAGGGCAGGAAAAGGAAGAGGACAATCTCATTCTGATGATAGATCACAGGTAACTCAAGCACATTCAGAGCAGTCTCAAACTGATCATGGTTGTAGGTGGATAGATAATAAAAATTCAATTTCAATATTGCAAAAAATATGGCCATTATAAGTCTGAATGTCAAAAATTATAGTATTATTTAAGTAAAAGCAAAGCCAATGTCACAAACCCTGAATGTGAAACATCATATGCATTATTTCGGGCATGCCATGTGACTGTGCAAGTACCTAATAAAGATGTTTGGTTGGTAGATAGTGGATATAGTAATCATATTACTGGTCAGAGTGATTTTTTTTCACATTTTATACATATTTCAGCTCCTCTATTGGTTTGGGTGATGACCATTCTTGATATACGAAGTGGGTTCATGGTCACTCCTTCTGAAACCATTATTTAACAAGTAATGGTCTATTCGGTTGTACCAAGCTCTTGGAGCTTGCTTCAAGCCATATAATGCTTTCTTCAACCTATACACCTTATGTTTTTTATTTTTTATTTTGAAACCATGTGGCTAATCAACTTAAAGCTTCAGGAAAGGGTGTTGTACCTTCCTTAACCAAACAAAATGTCGTGAAGAATATCTCTGATGTTTATTGTGTACCCAATTTCAAGCATAATTTGTTGAGTGTTGGACAGTTAGATGCACATGCTTATGATGTTAGCTTTCACAACAACACTTGCATGATTTTTTATCAACATAAGTCTCTTGTTGCAAATATTCCTATGCAAAATAACATGTTGTATCAATTACAAATGAAAATTGAGAAGTTGTATACACATAATGTTTCAACGCCAAATGACACTGACTTGTGGAATTTGCGATATGGTCATTTACCTATTAAAAGTATGAGTTTATTTCAAAGACAGACTATGGTGAAAGGTTTGCCTACTTTTTCTGACCATATCTCTTCCTGTAAAATTTGTATAATGGGTAAACATAAGCGAGATAGTTTTGCATCAACCTCTTATAGAGCATAAGAACAACAAGAGTTAGTGCATATAGATTCGTGTGGTCCAATGCAAGAAAAATCAGTGGTTGGCAGTCTATTTTCTTACATTTATTGATTACTTTAGCAGGAAAATTTGGGTGTATTTCATCAAATACAAATCTGAAACATTTTCCAAGTTCAAGGAGTTCAAATCTGAGGCTGAAAAATAGAGTGGCAAGTTTATTAAAGTTCTCACATCTAATAAAGGAGGTGAGTATGAATCTAACGAATTCATTGATTTTTGTAAACAACATGGTATTAAAAAACATATGAAAACCAGTTATACTTCGTAGCAGAATGGAGTAGCAAAAAGAAAGAATCAAACAATTATGAATATGGCTTGAAGTCTTCTGAAAACACGAAATTTGTCTTAAGATTTATGGGCTGAGGCGCTTCCATGTTTGGTATATATTTTGAATCGATCATCCACTTCTAATGTTCAAAGTCTTGTACCTGAAGAAGCATGGAGTGGAAAAAAGGTAACTATTTCACACTTTCGAGTTTTTGGTCGTTTTTCTTTCATTTATGTTCTAGAAAAATTAAGAAAGAATATTTATCATAGAAGCGAAAGTATATCTTTATAGGGTATAGTGACCAATCTAAAGCATACAGATTATTTAATCCTATAACTAAGCCTGTTTGTCGCAAGTCGAGATGTGAAATTTATGGAAGACAAATCTTTGAATGAAATGGAGGACAATACTATTCCTAATCCTTTTATTATGTTAGACGAACATCAAGCACCTACAAAAAGCACTCCAAGTTTACCGGTTCAAGACAAAACCAATAGTAGTTCATCAAGTCGTAGCATTTCATCATCTTTAAATGGGTATGATTCTAATAATCCAAAAATGAGAAGCTTAAGTGATATTTATGCACAAGATGATGTTGATGGCATTGTAAATTTTGCATTTCTCTCATTTCAACCTACTTGTTTTGAAGAGGCTATAAAGGGAAAAGAATGGGTAGATGTAATGAATAATGAAATCAATGCTATTGTAAGAAATCAAACTTGGGATTTGGTTGATCTACCTAATGATGAAAATTATATAGGTGTCAAATGGGTTTTTAAAACTAATTTAAATGAGAGAGGTGGAGTTGATAAGCATAAAGAAAGATTAGTTGCCAAAAATTTTTCACAATAACCTGGCATAAATTATGGTGAAATTTTTTCACCTGTAGAAATAATTGATATTGTTTGATTTATATTAGCTATTGCAACACAAAACAAATGGCCAATTTACCAAATGGATGTAAAGTTTTCTTTTTTAAATGGTGTTTTGAATATGAAGTGTATGTTGATCAGCCACCTCGTTTCGAAATCGAAAATAAAAAACATAAGGTGTACAGGCTGAAGAAAGCATTGCATGGAGTGAAGCAAGCTCCAAGAGCTTGGTACATTTTAATAGACCATTACTTGCTAAATAATGGTTTCAGAAGGAGTGACCATGAACCCACTTTGTATATCAATAATGATCATCAAGGTAATATGTTGATACTGTGTCTTTAGGTTTATGACATAATTTATACAGGTAACATGCAGTTAGATGAATTTAAAGTTGTTATGACAAATTAATTTGAAATGACAGATCTTGGATTAATAGTATCCTTCTTAGCTATTGAAGTGAAACAAACACATGATGGTATTTTTATGAGTCAACAGAAGTATGCTACTGACATTTTGTTAAAGTTTAAGATGGACATGTGTAAATCGGTGGATACTCCCATTGAAGTTGGTAAAAATTTAAGTAAATATGATGTGGGTATTGTTGTTAATTCGAATTTGTATAAGAAACTTGCTGGTAATATTATGTATCTAACTGCTACTATACATTATATAGCATTTGCAGCTAGTTATATTTCCAGGTTTATGGAATCTCCTAAATACTATCATTGGAAAGCTGAAAAAAGGGTGTTAAGATACATTATAGGTACATATACTTATGGTTTATTGTATGTAGCCTCTACAGATAGTAAGCTTTTTGCTTATACAGATAGTGATTATGTAGGGTGTATTGATGATCGGAAAATCACTTCTAGCTATGCTTTTCTATTTGGCATAAACTTGATCTCATGATCATCCAAAAGGTAGACCATAGTTGTGTTATCTTCAACAGAGGCCGAGTATGTTGCAGAGAATTCAGCATCATGTAAAGAAGTGTCGCTAAAGGGACTTCTCTCTGACTTCGGATATAAAAAAAAATGAACCTATTTCAATCCTTTGTGACAACACTTCTGTTATTTCCTTGTCGAAGAACAATGTCTTTCATCAAAAGAGAAAAAATATCGACACTCTTTTTCACTTCATTCATGAACTCATCAAAAATAGTGATATTGTTATGAAATTTTGTGATTCCAAGGAACAATTAGTGGGTATATTCACCAAACCGCTAGGAAAATTTAGTTTTAAATTTCGATGTCAAAAGTTAGGCATAAAACAATGTAACCCTCAAGATTAAGGGGGAGTGTTAAAGAATTAATCGTTAGTTTAGAATTAGTTTCTATAGAGTTATTTAGTAATCGGTTAAATTGTTTCTATTGTAATTGTCCATCTGCGTATATATATATATATATATATATATATATATATTCTCCTTTATTTATTGATAGGGCCCCCGCCTTCCTTGATTTCTTATGTGGGTGGAGCTTTAGTTGAGCTTTCAATATATATATATATATATATATATATATATATATATATAAAAACAAGGTGTGTTATCTCATTAATTTGGTGTTTCGGTGTTTTGATGTATTCTTCATTTTTTCATCTACAACTGTAGGGGAGGGAAGATCTTGTTATGGCCCCAGTTAGTTGCTCAGCGGATGGGTGTCACAGGCTCAAGAGAACTCAACCTCACTACTCCATAGACTTGGAAGCAGGTGAATCTACTCGACCATATTCCCACCACAACTTCATCACCAACATGTTTGAAAGGCCCATACTACCCACTGTGATTTTGACGTTCACTTCTCTTGTTTAGATCATGACATCCAGGGTCTTCCTCTTGTTTGTTACTATAATTCTCACTTACACGGCCCACAAAGTTAGTCTGGTAGAGTTGTGAATGACCAGCCTAGTCACTTCACCTACAATGTCTAGGTGCCAACCCTCACAACCACTAATGCACTGCAAATGTCGACCCTTAATGATGCAAAAAAGCCCCTATGTATTGTAATTAAATGAATTTAGAATGGGATTTTGAACTTCTTACAAGTTCAATAGTCCCATGTATTAATCTCGGTCCTATCACTTGTCATAAAATCCTGCAGAGAAACTAAGTTCCAGTGCCCAAACACCCCTAGAGATTGATGAACATGAGACTCTAGAAAAAAACTTATTTTTGTTTTTTTTTTTAAGTGAAACCTCCAATGAGTATATATTTCATGATATAGATCTAGTTTTCCAGATGAAAAAAATGAGACCAACAAGGGTGGTATCAAATACCACCGAAGATGGAAATAACGGCTAGGGTGAAAATAAATATCACAAAATTTTCTTGCATAAAATCCTAAGGTTTGAAGGATGCATAGCTCTGATACCACTATAAGATCCTGAATGTCAAAACTTTCAATAGATCTAGCACATTTTATTTTTCTAAATAAAAAACTTTCAACAAGAAAGAGGAACACAAACAGGATCTAGAAATGTTGTAGCCCTTTATTTATATGAATAGTAGAAAACAAGGTACATGTCAACAGAAACCCTTGCCATGCAACATATACGGCTGCTCATCAACTAAGAAACCATGGGTATTGAAGCACAAGTGTGGACCGTGGATGGATCCACTAAGCAAATTTATTCCCGGGGTTTCCATCCTGGGATAAAATTAGAATTGGCCTCGCCAAGTTCTGCACTACAAGAGAAAAGGACATTGGTGAGGGTCATGCTTGTGATGGACCTTCATTAGGGGAATTTTGAGGTCTAAAATGGGCCTCCTTAAAAAAATTTACAACCAAAATAAACTTTATAAGAACCATTAGGATTCAAGATGATGATGTCAACCATGGGGGATGATTCACCATTTATAAAGTAAAAGTGTACAAATATTAAAAGATATTAAAATAATAAAACTACTTTTTCAACTCGTATTTTCAACTTATCTCCCAAATTTTTTACTCCAATTTCGAGCGGGGGTACTCATTGGATGAAAAATTAAATTCTTCATCCAAGGAGTACCCATGTTGCATTATTTTGATGGACTCTACTACAGAAAAAATGAGAAATACATAAAAAAACATGATTACAATCACACTTTTCATGTATTTATCATTTTTCATGTAGCAGAATCCATCAAAAGTATGCAACATGGGTACCCCTTGGATGAGGAATTAAATTTTTCATCCAAAGAGTACTCCCACTAGAAATTTGAATAAAAACTTTGGGAGTTAAGTTTAAAATACGAGTTGAAAAAGTAGTTTTTTCATTTTTTCCCTCTAAAATTTGATGATGTAATTAAATATTAATTTATTATTTCCACTATTATTTTATAATTTCCTTAGGAGGCCCATTACAGACCTCAAAATTCCCCTAATGTAAGGTCTATCACCAATGTCACATATGGTGACAGTCCTTAAAAAACTGTCGTTGTAAGTGTATATAGTGATGGTCCTTTAAGATCCATCACCAAAGCCATTTTCAATGACACTTTTGGTGAGGGTCGTTAAAGGCCCATAACTAATTCTCTCTTTGGTGACACTTCTAGTGACAAAATTTTAATGACCCTCAATAATACTCTTTTTGTTACTTTTGGTGACAGTAAAAAAATGTTCGTCATCATTGATCATTCCAATAAGTCCAAGGCCATAGTAGTTAGAGCCAATCAATATTTTAAGAATTAATTAGTGTGTATCATTAATTCCCCTCAAGTAATGACTAGTTGAATAGAGTTTTCCTATGAGTCAACACATTATTCATATCTATTAAGTTTATTATCTAGAAAATTCCCTTTAGATAAAGTCCCACTAGTGTGTGTAGGAAATATATTATTTAATACATAATCAAGCCCTGCTAGTTCTATTAATGAGAAAGGCCTAACACTCCTAAACAATCTGGGCACACTTTAAATTAATGCTTTGGCACACACTAACATTTATTAGAACCTCGCATGTCTTGAAAACTCATTGTACCTATACCATATTTTCATGACACTGACGCCCAAGCACATGGTGGCATGTGCTAGCACAACATATAACTTTCCTAGCATGTGTTGGCATGCATTTAGTACCTATCATGCCCGAGAACACCTTGGTTGAATGCATTGACATACATTAGCACTTGGCACACAATGCCAATTAGCATGTATTGGGACCTATTATTACTATGCCTATCATGCCCCTTTTGAAAAGGATAAATTCCTGACTTATTAACCTTTTTATTAGTTATTCATTTTGTTCCTTGAAAATTCTTGACACATATTGACATACCCTGGCACCCTGCACATCCTTAGCACCTGGCATGTATTGGCATATCTTGGCACTATTTGGCACATATAATTAGCACACCCTGGAATTCCCAAGCACACTTTGATACTTCTTGACTTGCCTTGATATTCACTAGCATGCCTTACCAATCATTAGCATACTGTGTTACTCCCTCCTTGGCATGACAACTAGCACTCATTAACATTAGTCGATGGCACACGTTCCTCATATTCATTAAATTCCATGAATTTTTACCTATTTCTCATTTAATTTTTTGTCCTAGTAATCCTTAACACTCCTCAACATGCATTAACACTCTATAGCACACCTTAGCACTCTTCAACATGCCCTTCCACTTTCTAGCATGCATAACACTTTATGACACATATTGGCACTTGGCATGTTTTGGTGCTTGGAAATTATTAGCATTTATGGAATACATTGACGTGCCTTGGTATGATTTGGCATGGTTTAATATTAAATTTATTTGAGATCAATTGTTGAAAAGTAGATGAGGAGAAAAAAAGGAAGACTCAGCACTTAGAATGCACTAAGACTTTGCACTTGGCACCTATTAGCACCTAGTGTTGGTGTGCCTAGCATGCCCCTCTTGAAAAAGGTAAATTGATTACTTAGTAACCCTCTTATGTGTTCATTTCCTTGTAGTTTAACATGTTTCTCCCTTTTTTTGCCTTGATATTCCCTGGCACGCATTGACACACCCTTGCACATCCTGGCATGCCTTATCTTTTGGCACATCTTAGCAATTTTGTTATGCCTTTGCACTATCTGACACATCCTAGCATTCCCTAGTGCGACTTCACACTCATGTCCTCACAACTAGCCTTTACATTTTTTCATGAACTGGAAACATAATCAATTCCTTGGCTACTATATTTCATGTGTCAATATTGGCTTGATTCAACCGCAACAACTTGACCAATTTCACCTACTACAAGTAGATTACACCTTGTTCACCTAAGAACTGCCTATAACTCATATTATGCCACTCATTTCAAAGCTAAACTTGTCCCACTTAACTGGTTACCAAGACAACGCTCACATGATCTAGACATGGCCATAAAAAAACTAAGCAACATAGCTTACATAGGAAATATTTCACTTGTATGTTCATTTCATATAAACAATAGAACATTAACTGAGAGTTTGCAAGAACCACAAGATGCAGAAGTCACACAAGATATAAGTTGACAGAAGCTGAGTTCTCCAAAACTTATACAACAATGTACAATATGAAATTATCTAGAATATTTTAAAACATGAGCATGTAGCCAAAGTGTGCCATGTCTCATATAAAATAATATCTAAAGGAAAAACAATGTTGTGCCTAACACAAAGTGATCTCCCTTTATCTAAAACTGCTATGTGAAGCCCCATCTAATAGTCGTAGGCTTTCCTCCTGTAAATCCTATTCTGAACTTCTCCTAACACCCTTTCTCCTTAGCACACTCGAATTCGATGACACTCCCTAGCACACACTCTTATTTGTTACTTTCCATGCATTTTGACCTAGTTATCCCTTGATATGCCCTGACACTCCCTAACACTCTTCAGCATGCATTGACATTGTCCGACATGTATTAGCATGCCTTTTCATTCCTAATGTGCATGCCCTAAACCTCCCTAGCTATCATGGCCTCACAACTACCCTTACTTAATTTCTAACTTGGGAACCTAACCATCCCCTTGCTTGACTACAAGCGCTTGACCAAGTTACGGTTACTCCAACTAGACTATGTGGTTGAATTGCGTATCTTGGGAGGTAATCCACAAGCCTAGTGAGATGGGTTTCTGTGAGTTTGGTCACAAAAGGATTTGTGGGAAAAGAAGCCAAGAAAAGGGATTTTGGACCTAAGATGGGGTTTAAAATCTAAAAGAAAATTAAAAAGGAAAATTAATATTTCCTAAGTTCTATGTGGATAAAACCCGTAAGTTCTAGAGGGTTCCTAAGAGGTCTAGGAAAAACTATTTAAGGAGGCCTTAGGATGAAGGAAATAACATCCAGTGAGAAGGAGCTCATATGATCAAGGGGGCGAAGGGATATGTAGTCATAAAGTAGGTCGAGTAAGAGGGTTGAGTAAGGGTTGCTAAAGGGAGGCCATGATCATCCTCCAAGAGCAAGATAATCATGTGAGGGTTCACAATAATGTTGCATATCTTAATGGTCGGTTCAAGCTAGGAAGTAGGATGGCATATTGTTGGTTCTCTTATGGAAAATCTAGCTTAAGAGAGGTTGCTCATGAGAATCTGGGCATGTGATTTTAATGGTGTCTTTGTGTTAAGGCTGCATCAAATTCTGAAATGTTGAAATTTGCAACAAGAAACTTTGAAATTGGAAACCATAAAGGACAAAAAAAAATGCACCCACACCGGTGAGGAATTTTGATGCACGAGGACTAAGGAATGTGGGGTGTCTAATTTATTCTTACCTTAAATAAATTAGACAATAAATTGTAATTTCATCTCCTAACAACTTGTGTCAGTTAACTAAGTCATGATGACTGAGTTAGCTCAAGAATTTGAGTTGAGGGTCTAAGATGAGGCATGTATAGGGATTAATGTAATATTTTTGGGGTCCAGTTCTAGTTGATGCATTAGTGGGGTGCATGTGTGAATTATTTAACTCAATTAAATGAGTTAAAATTAGTTTAAATAGTTCCAAATAAGTGATGAGCTAGTGAGAGGCTGGCTAGTGAACTAAATTAGATTTAATTCACAATGAGTGATCAATCAAATAAATGATAATTCATTATTAATAGTTGCATGCATGTCAATTTTGAGGAAGACCTAGTTGAGATAGAGGTTAACATAAATATCAGTTGTATTTATACAAAATTTCCCATGTGAAATTATAAAGTCATTGGGATGCCATGATGGATTGCACAATCAAGGAAGACTCATTTTCCTAAGTAATAGGAAGCTAATTCCCTAGGAATTGCATGAGAAAGGCAGGCTGAAGGAAGGTTGAGAATTGGCTAATTACTAGACCGAGTTCACCTAGATCAATGGGAGACAATTGGGCACAAAGTGTTGGAGAATCTCATGAGAGATTAAGCATTGTATTGTTTCATGATTCCTTGACTTAATACAAAATAGAGATAGAGAAATTTTGAGAAGTTTCTTTCCCCATATACATGTTGTGTTATGTGGTTGATAATTTATTTCTCTTACTTATATGTGATTGTGCGATCGCGTTTTATTTCTGAAAATTGTAGGAAGGATTCAGTATCTTGTTTTAGTACATTACAAGGTCAGAATGAATCTCATTGGTTAGATTTTATACATGGTATTAGAGAAGGAATTTTTTGGGTGGCGAGTTTGGAGAGAATATCTGAAGATTTTGGTGTAAAATTTAAAAAAAACAATAGAATATTTGGATTCCTTGTGAAAAACTACCGAAATGGAAAATCAATTTGGAGCTCGAATGAGGGAGATATCGCTGATTTAAAATTAGCTCTTTTTTAGAAAATTTTGTAATAGGGGGACAATTACAATGTGCTCAAGTCAACAACCTATATGCACGTGAGGTACCAGATGCATGCAAAGCTTTGAGGAGCAAAGCAGAGGTTAGAGACTTGGCTGTTGAGAGGGAGTAAAAATTACCTCTCAACATGCAGCCTCAAAAGTAGTCTCAGAAGGTTGTTGAGGAGCCACAATTGGAGAAGCAGAGAGGAGACCGAGTGGAAGCATCGACTAAAGAAGAGACCTCCATGAGGGGGGAATTTCGAGCTAGATGGGAAGAGGGAGCACATGCAGCCATAACTCCATGTGACAGGTGGGGTGATGTGTAGACATGATCCCAAGATAAGAAATTTGGTGAGGGTCCATTGAGATGGTGTGTCTCATGGATCGAACCTAGATAGGAGGAGTCCACAGTACAATAGTAGCAGGAAAATCAGTTAGATTGATGCGGTCAGATGTCAGGAAGACAAAAATCAAAGTGACAGATGTCAGATACTTGAGTGTAGACCAGAGTTGGCAACAGTGGAAAGGGCACGGATGCAGATGTCAGTAGGAGCACAGAGAGTCCAGTAGATAGGTGTAGTAGCTAGTAGTAGTCATAAGACTTTGATGACAAATGCATTATATTGATTCAGTTGTTCGGAGGCTATTCATTTTCAGGATTTGGAGGTGCAAACAACACTAGAAAAGTGTTACATGCAGAATTCCAAAGGTACTAGATCAGGATAGATTGAATTCCTTTCTTATTGAGATGGAGTGTTGAAATTTGCAACAAGAAACAGTGAAATTGGAAACCAGAAAGGAAAAAAAAATTCACCCACACTGATGAGGAATTTTGATGTACCGGGAGTGAGGAATTTGAGGCATCTAATTTATTTTCCCTTAAATAAACTCGACAATAAATTGTAATTTCATCCCATAAAAACTTGGGTCAGTTAAATAAGTCATGATGACTGATTTAGCTCAATAAATTCGAGTTGAGGTGATCGAGGTGGATATTGGTGGTCACCTTCCTATTCCACTTGGGCCCTCACCATTTTCTCTCTTCAGTTTTTTAGTTTCCTTAATTACAGCAAAATTTACTAATTTTGTCATTTTTTTGGGTCCTGGACTTCTTGAGCCATTTTGAAGCCCCAAACGATGTTTTTCAGGCATGAAAGGATAGTGCAAAGGGCATGAACGTAGATGTCAGTAAAAACTCAGAGAGTCCAGTAGATAGGTGCAATAGCTAGCAGCAGTCATAAGACTTTGATGACAAATGCATTATACTGATTCAGTTGTTCCGAGGCTATTCAGTTTCAGGATTTGCAGGTGAAAACAACACTAGAGAAGTGTTGCTTGCAGTATTCCAAAGCTACCAGATCAGGATAGATTGAATTCCTTTCTTGTTGAAAGGGAGCGTTGAAATTTGCAACAAGAAACAGTGAAATTGGCAACCAGAAAGGAAAAAAAAATGCACCCACACTGGTGAGAAATTTTTATGTACCAAGAGTGAGGAATTTGAGGCGTCTAATTTATTTTTCCCTTAAATAAATTGGAAAATAAATTGTAATTTCATCTCATAACAACTTGGGTCAGTTAACTAAGTCATGATGACTAATTTAGCTCAAGAAATTCGAGTTGAGGTGATCGAGGTGGATATTGGTGGCCACCCGCCTATTCCACTTGGGCCCTTGCCATTGTCTCTCTTTAGTTTTTCGATATCCTTAATTATAGCAAAATTTACTATTTTTGTCATTTTTGAGGTCCTCAACTTCCAGAGCTATTTTAAGGCCCCAAACGATTTTTTTTGGGCATGAAAGGTTAGGTGATTACATATAAATTGTTTATGAGTTGTAGTCCTCAGAGAGATCTTTCTAACGAGGTATCACGTGAGTAAAACAAAGATCATATGACCAAGTTACAACCTTGGGAAGTTGGTTGCCAAACTACCCCCAATGGGGCCCATACGCTCTTGGTGTTACATCTCCTCGGGTTAGTGTTTTCTCTTATTTTTCAAGAACGAAAAGGTCGTTGAGCCTTATTTTAACACATTTCAAAGGAATGTAGCCACCACATCTCCTCTCAGAGATAAGCTACCATCGCCCGAGCGAGTTTGCTTTCCATTATGTCTGTAAGCATTTTTTAGTATTTGATATATTATTGAAATGAAGTGTTATTCCTATTGCATCTTTGTGTTTATGTTTATTTTTTTATTTTATTGTGTTCCTGCATATGTCCATATCATGAGGGTCTAAGATGAGGCATGTAGAGGGATTCTAATATTTGGGGGGTCCAGTTGCAGTTGATGCATTAATGGGGTGTAGGTGTGAATTAGTTAACTCAATTAATTGAGTTAAAATTAGTTTAACTAGTTCTAACCGAGTGATGAGCTAGTGGGAGGTCCACTGAATTAAATTATATTTATTTCATAATGAGTGATCAATAAAATAACTCATAATTCACTATTAATAGTTTCATGCATGTCAGTTCCGAGGAAGACCCAATTGAGACAGAGGTTAAAGGAAACATAACTATCAGCCGTATTTATACAAAATTTCCCATGTGCAATTATAAATTCATTGGGATGCCATGATGGATTGCAAAATCAAGGAAGGTTGATTTTCCTAATTCATAGTGACATAATTCCCTAGGAATTGCATAAGCAAGGCAGGCTGAAGGAAGGTTGACAATTGGCTAAGTACTAGACCGATTTTGCCTAGATCAGTAGGAGACAATTGACAAAGTTCTAGAGAATCTCATGAGAGATTAAGCATTGCATTGTTCCATGATTCCTTGACTTAATACACAATAGAGATAGAGGGGTTTTGATCAGTTGATTTACCCAGATACATCTTATGTTGTGCGATTGATAATTTCTTTCTCTTACTTATATGTGATTGTGTGATCGTGTTTTGTTTTCGAAAATTGTAGGAAGGATTGAGTATCTTGTTTTAGTACAGTACAATATCAGATTGAATCTCGTTGGTTAAATTTTATACATGAAATAGAAGAGAGGGTTGATACGATCTTGTATTTTGGTGGTTAGTAGGCCACAAGGTTTGTGAGAAAGATCAACATAAATGGAGGGGGGCTTGCACTGTAATTTAGATCCAAAACAGAAGTAGACACAGGCGTAATATTGACTGAGGTAGCTCTAATTCGAGGGTCAACATTGAGATCTAAAGTTCATGTCAAGATTCAGTCAAAGAAATGCCCAAAATATATGGATACATATGAGCTAGGTCGAGTCTCTTATGGAGTCTCTTATGGAGGCACGAGTTGTAGAAATTATATACAATATGCGTGCATATATCTAGACTCTCCTAATATAACAATATTTATCTTCTTGCTAAATATGGAATCCTTCCACTATAATTCTTGTGGAAATTTAATCAACAATTTCAAAACACATGAAGCAATAAAAACACACATAACACAATTGTTTAAGGGGAAAGCCTAAAGCTGAAAACCCCAACTATCATATATTATGTATCATGGAGATCATGTAACAATCCTCATACAAAGCATAGTACATCAAGCTCTCTATACAATACAATCATCACACACTAACATAGAAGAAATCTGCAAATCCATGCACCAATCTCAGCCCTCCTGCTAGTCGGCCTCCATTGCACAATCCAAGCTGATTAAAAAGGCCAATTCGATGCAATCCCACTCTCCTTGACTACGTGGTTCTCATTGGCAACTCCAATGTATATGTAGATGCAATTTGTGCATCACTATGGTCACAACAGATAGTCTATCTCATCCTTTCACCTATATCTGCACTAGGTCTCCACTAGATCTGAAATGCACTATAGTTAATTGTTGTACTATTCAGTTGATTAATGAGTTATTATTTGTGAATTAATTAACTAATTAATTCACTCCACTCTCACTAGTGTATCATTCAGCTATATTAGATACAACTAGCTCAACCGAGTCTAATTGAGTTACACGAATACAACTCCATGAACTACTCTTTCAACTCTTCATAACTTTTCCACTGCGATCTAATCAGAGCCTCCATGCATGAACTCTAGTAAACCCTTAGGAATTGTGTAATTTCTTTAGCTTCCACTGATTTGATAACCAGATAATCCAACCAAGTGCTCCAAGAGAATGTTGTTGTTTGTGAGTCCCATTATTATTAAGAGCCAATAATAATCGACATGCATCTATTTTTAGATCGGCGATCTATAAATATACTTCGCCCAATCTTCTAAAAATAGAATTTCATCTATTTTTCACATTTGACCAACCATCTACAAATACAATCCCCAACTTATATAATATGCTCACCATGTCTAAAAATAGACATACACCAAAAAAATAGCCTATGTGGGCCCCACCTAGTTTAGGTGATTATTTTCCAACTAGGATCAAGGATGATGTTTCAGGATGCCTCCTTCACTGTTTCTTGTTTCAAACTTCAACACTCCCTCTCAACAAGGAAGGACCGTCTTTTCATGCGACATGCAACTCCATGCATTCGCCCTCCAACTCTTGTTGCAACACTTCTGAAACTGAAAGGCTCCAAACAACTCAATCAGTCTAATGCATCTATCATCAAAGTCTTCAACTTCTACTTAGCTACTGCACATGTCTTCAGGAACCATTGCGTTGTTGAACTCTGCACCCATGCACTCTGCACTTGCTGTCAACTCTGAACCATGCTCGAGTATCTGACACTGTTACTTTGATCTTCCTGCATCAATCCAACTGATCATGCTATTGCTGCTCTGTGGGCTCCTCGTAGCCATGTTCAATTCATGAGATCCACACCATCTTAATGAATCCTGCCCAGAAATCTATTCTTGGGATTACTCATGCATGTCGCCCCACCTCTCACCTGGTGGTATAGCTGCATGCACTCCCTCTGCCCATCTGGCACGTAATTTCTCTACATGTGTGGTTGCTCCCACTCTATGATCCTCATCTTATGGCTGCTTCACATCTCGAGGTTCACTCTTACCTGCATCCAAATCCTTCTCCCTCTCAAGCTTCAATTGCATGTATTTCTTGCACTTCCCAATAGTATGAAGCTCCATAGAAATCCCATCTACATCAAATATATAAAGATTCTTCTGCATCTCCAGTTGTGGCTGCTCCAAAATCTTTTGAGACTTCTTCTCAGGCTGCATGTTGAGAGGCTTCCTCTTAACCACCAAATCACTAACCTTTGCTTTGCTCCTCAAATCTTTGCATGCATCTTCTACCTCAGTGCATGTAGATTCTTGGCTCGCGCACATTGTAGTTGTCCCGCCGTCGCAAAATTTTCTAACAAAAGAGCTGATTTTAAATCAACGATATCTCCCTCATCCGAGCTCCAATTCGACCGATTTTTTTTTTCAATTTGGGTATTTTTTTGCAAGGAATCAAAATATGCTATTTTTTTCTAAAAATATTTCACCAAAGATTTCATATATTCTCTACAAACTCGCACACCCAAAAATTCCTACTCTCATTCCATGTAGAAAATCTATAACACGGCTTCAATACCATGTAGAAATTATAAACAATATTTTTGTATATATCTGGACTCTCCTGATCTAACAATATTTATCTTCTTGCTAAATACAAAATCATTCCACTATAATTCTTGCAGAAATTTAATCAACAATTGCAAAACACATGAAGCAATAAAAACACACATAACACACTTGTTTAACGGGAAAGCCTGAAGTTGAAAACCCCAACTATAATATATTATGTATCATGGATATCATGTAACAATCCTCATACAAATCTTAGTACATCAAGCTCTCAGTACAATACAATCGTCACACACTAACATAAAAGAAATCTGCAAATCCATGCACCAATCTCAGCCCTCCTGCTATCCTGCCTCCACTACACAATCCAAGTTGATTACAAAGACCAATTCGATGAAATCCCACTCTCCTTGACTACGTTGTTCTCATTATCAACTCCAATGTATATGTAGATGCAATCCATGCATCACTATGGTCACAACAGATAGTCTATCTCGCCCTTTCACCTATCTCTGCACTGGGTCTCCACTAGATCTGACATGCACTGTAGTTAACTGCTGTATTTTTCAGTTGATTAATGAGTTATCATTTGTGAATTAATTAACTAATTAATTCACTCCACTCTCACTAGTGTATCTTCAGCTAGATTAGATAAAACTAGCTCAACTGAGTCTAACTGAGTTAAACTAAATACAACTTCATGAACTACTCTTTCAACTCTGTCATAACTTTGTCACTTCAGTTCTAATTGAGTCATCCATGCATGAACTCCAGTAAACCCTTAGGAATTCTGTAATTCCTTCAGCTCACTGATTTGACAAATCTGTATACTCAAATTCAGTGCTCCAAGAGAATAAGTTGTTTTTTAGATTATGATTATTATTAAGATCTAATAATAATCAACATGCATCTATTTTTAGATCGACGATCTATAAATAGACTTCGCCCAATCTTCTAAAAATATAATTTCATCTATTTTTCACATTTGACCAACCAACTACAAATAGCATCTTGCAACTTATAGAATATGCTCACCATGTCTAAAAATAGACATACACCTAAAAATAGCCTGTGTGGGCCCCACCCAGTTTAGGTGATTATTTTCCAACTAGGATCAAGGATGATGTTTCAAGATGCCTCCTTCATTGTTTCTTGTTGCAAACTTCAACACGAGTTGTGTTTTTTTCTATAGGTGGATAGGGTTTGTTCTACAACAATTATAAGTACATAAGTATAAAGCCCTAATTAGGACAATTTCCTAGCATGTTTAGTTCATAAAGTATGCCCTTAAGGCTGTGACAAATTTGCATAGAAGAAAAGCGGTTGTGACCCTTAGAGCAAGGTTTATTTATGAAATTTAGACCGTAGATTTGGAATATGGTTTGCAGATTCAGTATGTGTGGAGATAGCAGATCCAAAGGAGGGTGGAACTTGAGCAGAAGATTGAGCATGAAGAAGAAATGTGCCATTTGAAGAATGGATTGACATGTAGAGGAGTTGATTTTGGTGGACTATCCATAGAGTTTTAGATGGAGATTTGAAGCAACCTATAAAAATATAGTTAATGGACTGTTAGTGGCTGATTTTTTACCCTAGTTCAGTCATCTACATTTTGTTAGAAAGATGATAAGAGGAGTAGTTCAGATTTGTTCATAGACTTGACAACAAAGATAAAATTGTTGATACACAAGAAAAATTATTTTGAGAGGACTAAAACCATTTTTAGGTGGAATATTTGAAGAGCCCTAGATGAAGACAATATTGTGGGACCTAGATCAGTAAAAGGAAATGACTGTGGTTGGGAAGATTGATGGTAGTCCAAGTACAGTTGGAGGGTTTTTAGGTGACTGCCAAAGAAGTCGAACCCTAAATATTGTACTTGTGAAGGAAAACAAGATTGGTAGAAGGGCAGGTGTATGAAACGGGAAGTTCTGCTACACTTTGCGGAGAATCTAGGGCCGAAACTTTGAGAATAGTTTGGCTCTAACTTTTCTAAAGTTCTAATAATCTCGTAATAGAGTTCAGCCGAACTTTCTTAGAAAGTTTGGCCGAACTCTTGATTCCGTTAAGATTGACGACACACAGACGGCGCGGGCAAACAGACTTTTTGCCGGAAATTGGAAAACCGGCAACAAAAGTTCGGCCGAAGTCTTAACAAAAGTTCGGCCGAAATTTTACTTTTAAAATAGTTCGGCCGAACTAATTCCTATAAATATATCGCCCGCGAAGACTATTCTTTTACTTGTTTCATTATTGCCTCGAATTTGTGTTTCCGGCTGCTCCTTTCAACGCTGTTGTTGTTCGCGCGTTTCAGCTGCTCCCTTCAGCGCTGCTGCTCCTCTCGTCGGTGTGTGATTTCATCGGGTATGTTCTACCAAAACCACAATGTATGTTTTCTTTTTAATTAGGTAACCAATATGAACATCATCATGCTTAAAAAGGTTGAAATGGTTGGGATACTAATCACTGTGATTGCATAATGAATAACAAGGATATGTATAGAGTATATATGTTTTCATAAATTTAGCAGTCAAAAGTTAGTTTTAATTTAGGATTTTGATTTTTAATCTTGACCTATGTATATGTAAAGCAGTGCTTTCAAGATGGTAAAGGATGGCCCTTCCTTTTTGTTTCCTGGTTTCTGTTGGAGTTAGGATTTTATGGCCACAGTGTAAGATTGAATTGCATCTGCAAACGAGCATAATACGAATCCTATTACAGGATATTTTTTTACTTCCATATTTGTTTATCAAAATTTCCATACAGTTGAGTGTTCCATAATGTCTATTGTTTTTATAGATATCACTGTCATTATTCACGCGTATTATAGCAGCACTGCTTACCTTGTTAGGTGTTTTTGAGTTTTTCATTAACATCTGTCACTGACAATTCGCTTTGCAAAGATTTTTTCTACTTTTAGTAGCAGGTAACTTCGACATTGCATGGACAGTGTGAGGTGAATTTCAATGAAATGTCTCTCACAGCAAAGAGGAAAAGAAAATGAATTTTTCCTTAGTGGATTTTGTTTAATATCTCTCACAGCAAAAAGGAAAACAAAATGATTTTTTCTTAACTGGAGTTTGTTGAATATCTTTCACATAAAAAAGGAAAAGAAAATGATTTTTTCCTTAGTGGATTTGTTCAATATCTCTCATAGCCAAAAGGAAAAGAAAAAAATAAAAATGTTTTTTTTTCCTAAGTGGAGTTTGTTCAATATCTCTAGCAACAAAAGGAAAAGGAAAGGAAAACAAATTTTTCCTTGTTGAATTTTGTTTAAAGTTTAAAATCAGCAAAAAGGAAAAGGATTTTTCTTTGGTGAATTTTGTTTAAAGTTTAAAATTGGTGAATTCTGTTTAAATTTTAAAATTTAGTAGATTTTATCAAAATTTAGTAGAGATTTATAATAATCATAAATTAAAGTTTAAATAGTTTAATTTGTAAAGTTTAAGTATTTAAAAGGTTTTCTAGATCTATTTATGTATTTGAAAATTCATTTAAATCATTAAAAAAAACAAAATTTAGGAGAGAGAAAATGGAGAAAATGAAAAAAACTAAAATTTAGGAGAGACAAAATGGAGAAAAAAACTAAAATTTAGAACAGACAGAAAATGGAGAAAAAACTAAAAATTTAGGACAGACAAAATGGAGAAAAAAACTAAAATTTAGGACAGACAGAAAATGGAGAAAAAACTAAAATTTAGGAGAGACACAAAATGGAGAAAAAAACTAAAATTTAGGAGACAAAAAATGGAGAAAATGAAAAAACTTAAATTTAGGAGAGACAAAAAATGGAGAAAATGAACATTTATTAGCAAAAAAGAACATACATTTAAGGTATTACAAATCTATTTAGGAGTTGGAACAACTTCCTCATAAATAAGATTTGCATCTTAAATAAATCTCACAACTTGAGTGAGACACCATAATCACAAAAAACATCTAATAATACATCTTTACACATAGTGAAGCTTCATCTCCACCTTTCTTGTCCAGAAACTTCAACTCTTAATCTCCTTTTTCTTGATCTTGATTGCATGCTAATATTCGTTTTATTCAACATTGCTCTAGGTTCTTGGAACTTATACTTGTCCTTGATGTTTGCAATTTATTCAAGTTTTATTGCTTATTTCTAGCCGCAAATATCTCCACACTTAAAAATAATTTTAGATTCCTAAAGAGAACCATATTAATTCTTGTCATCATTCTCATTCATGTAATTCACATGTTATTTTATGTGATGTTTGATTGAAACTTCTCAAAGTTTAGATATCTTGTTTTTTGTAAATTTCTACATGAATTCATGTGTTATGTGTATTGTTAATTCTTGGCAATATGGTAATTGACATACCATTTAATTACATACTATAGTTTTTTGAAACTAATGCTCACTATAATGCCATTTTTTTACTATCTCGCCTCCCATAATTAGGTATAATGTCATTTTCTTTGCCAAATGACTTGTGCCATGGGCCTAGTATTTTTGTGGATTATGTCATATCCGAAACCCCTATTTCTAACCAAATAGTAACTTTTTACCTCTTAAATGGCCATGGCCTAACTTTGATCATATATCATCAACCTTAACTCTAAACTTTGTTATGAAAAAAAACCCCATGCAAGAGAATTGTGTGAATGGAAGGCACCTACTTTTCGATAAAATTCAAATTGATATTTTCTAAAAGGATTTAAATAGAGATTTACATCTCCTAACCTATAAGGATAATATAAAAAACTTTATCATAAATTTACTACAACAATATCTACTTTCATGAACAAGTTCTCTATTGAAGTCTCATGTAAATGAAAAATGAAGCAATGAACCTTGCTATGATAATGATTGTAAAATTGCTAGAAAATAAATAAGGGATGCCATTAACAAAACTTTAAATATTGATAAAATAAATACATACAAAGCTCGTATTAAAAAGAAGAAAATGTACTATATAAATAAAAAGCAAGAGAAATTGTTGCACCTATCTAAGCCAAATCCCGAGGAACTTTGGAGGAAAGTTCTAATTTGTAATACTAAAGGAAATAATTTGATTTCCTTCAAGCATTTAAATTCCTAACTGAAAAAATTGTATGAATATCCAAACACCATGGACACTATGTTTAGAATGCTCCAATAGAAGTCAAAATCTTTCATCTGGAAGACATTAGGTTTTGGATTAAGTGATTTGTAAATGGGAAATATAAATACATTAAATGCTATCAACTTGAATTTTATTAAAGAGGATCTATTTTCATCCCTCACATTAGGACGATTAGAAACATTTTGGACATAAAAGGACGATTAGAAACATTTTGGACATAAAAGGGAATTAGTTCTCTTCGTTTTGCGTGCATGTTTAACGTGGGCTTATTCTGAAGGCTATAGAAGTCTTGTGGGTGTCCGTTGGACATGAAGAGAAGAAAATTCCATGAAAACATCAATTGAATCACTAGTCATTGTATAGGATGGCCTCATCACCATTTCCTCACTGTATTATTAACGCACAAATGTTAAATTCTCTGAAACCAAAAGAAGCTAGTTGCACGACACAAAGTCAATATTGCTTATCCGAACGACATGATCAACATTAGACAAAACATTAACTTTTCACAACCAGTAAAATAAAAAAACTAACTTAAATTTATTTAATTAAAGTTATTATTTTGTAAATTAAAATCTGTAAAATAATAAATTTTTATTTTAAAATTTTAATTAATAAAAAATTAGAATTTAATGAAAGGTTACTAAGAAGAGGTATAACGTCTAATTTCATAGTTCGATATATTTTTGGGATGAATTTTTAACGAAAAATTTATTTCCAAATCATTTTAGGTGTAAGTTTTGATTAAAGTAACAAATTTATATAGGTCTACAGTCTTGATTAAAGTCACAAATGTAAATATGGATGCATAGGCTTATTTTATATTTTGATTAATTTTGTTTTGATGAATTTTTAATTAATAAGTTTTATGTTGAAATCATTTGAGTGTAGATTTTTATTGATTAAAGTAATTAATGTGTATTTTTTTCATCAATTTTTTTATTATATTTTTTAAAAATTTGTCTATAGTAGTTTTTAAGTTTCTAGCTCGGGCATAGTTATAAAATTTCTAAATCCCTAATTTGTTAATATTTTTGATATGTAAAACTGTTTTAAAATTAAAGGCATGTGCTTGTTAGCTGGGACCCTAATTATTGTATATAGTATTTAGTAGTTCATACCATAAGGATTGCATACTTAAATGTATCCAATAGTAAAATATGTAAATATTCAAATTTCCTAAATGCTAAAGATTTAGACACAGTTCTCTACATTAGTACCCAAGTTTCATGATGATGATGATGATGTCACAAATGTTAAATAAGGAAAATTCAAAAAATCCATTCTTAAGAGATACTTTATTCATTTATTTCATCTATGTAGGGACCCAAAGTGATAATTTAGAAGGTCATCACAATTTAAAAGGTACTCTATATAGCCATTAATAATTTCTCTCTTCATAGGTCGATTGTAACTAAATGAGAAATTATTTAAAGAAATAGTAACCATAATTCACCTCACCTAACAAATATTTACCAACTTCTCCTATAAAAGTTCTTGTTTAGGTTACCCTTGTCATAAAGGAACTCTCTAGGAAATTCTAGTCCAACCCATTGCTTTAATTTTATTCGCTATAACTTCATCACATATCTGCACTTGGGACCCAAATCTTCCAATAAGTGTATTAAAAAATAAATCAATGTAACTCTAAACGATCATCCACAAACAAAAATTACATATTGTCAACCATATTGATATACATGAGGATTTTTCTCCGGTAATAATTAATGATCAGTGAAGATGCCTTTTCTTTTTAATTAGAGAGATACAAAGTCCAACACTTGTCTACAAGGTGACTTTTCTTATGGAAATGAGTAATAAACAATTGCAACTTATTTTCAACATCATTTTCCTTGTCCAATGGGCCTTGGACCTTTTGCCTCATTTATTTAGAAAGTTTCATACATGCATGGATATCTTCTTCCAACATCTATAAACATTATGATTATTCAAACCACAAAAGGAACATGCAAGTTCTTTTCTATATCTTATCTGAATATTTACCATGTTTATCATAATC